>JAMPIV010007862.1:0-86748 GCA_024509875.1 Oreohelix idahoensis | reverse complement strand
CGGTTGGATATCGATCCAGCGCAAGAATAGTACGCTTGCGTTTGTACTTAATTTTAGGGCCAGAAAATATATTAATTTGCTTATTGTGTTTATGGCCTGAATTCATATGTATTACATATTATTAGTACAAGTAGAATCAGTCCTATATTGTATATTTTGGATGGGTATGAGGGACTAGATTCTTGTTAGCGGAAGTAGAGTTGTCTTAACAAGTCGTGATGAGTTCCGATGTACTGCTAAGAATGGCGGGGTACGTTTTTCAAGAGCTGGTCCCTTCGTCAAGAAAAAATGTCTTACGAAGTGGTTTTTTCTTCTGGAGGAGATAGTGTCTCTACGATAGTTTGTGTTAGAGACTCTCCTTATGTCAGTATATAGATGATTCGGACTCCAGGTAAACCCAGCTCGTATTTTTGATGATCTCTCGTCGGTTAGGCCTAGCTTGACTTTTGGGTGCTTCGATATGCTAGTGTCGTGTTTTGTATCGACGAAGATGACAGATTTTCCTGCAGCGGTTATGGCTACGTGAACTAACCTGATCACCGTAGTGCTGCATGGAACCATTCATGAAATCCTTTATATATCCATTGTAAATTAACTTTGGCTGATATTCTTCCTATGAATGAGTGAACGACAACTCAGGAAGGTAGCCATGTTGGATTTCGGTCATCGTCTGTTTTGATCACTGCCAAGAGAACAGATTATTTATCTTATTATCGGACAGTGACAGAGAGATCTCAATCCTGCTAGAAACCCCCTTTTCGTGGTTTCATAAGATGATGTATCATGACATTGAACTTTGATGTACTACCCATTATTTCTGCATGTGTCATGACTTCAGATCTGCTATGTATACCTACAAATTGTTATGTCAACAAAGCCTGATGTACTCGTATGTCCCAGTGTGTACGTCTGAATAAATTGAGTAAACTAAGATTCCAGCAGTCTGCATTGGTGCCTTGTAGACACATGTGTATGAGTGATTATATTGGTCAGCACACGAACAGTACACCATTCGCGGTAATCACACTCTACACTACTACTTCATACATACACCATCCTGCGTCGGCTGAAGTGACCAAGTTTAGGGCCTGCTTCCCCTGGAGCCTTTGCCTTCCCTAACTCAGGACTAGGGTGAGTTACCCATTTACAGCTGGGTAGACTGGAGCATGCCTGATCTCAACAACACACCACTCTTCCTTACAGAGCAGACAGACTGATACTTTACAGTGGTGTACTACAGGTGTAGTAAGAAATAACGTCTTTACAGTGGCGAGCCAGATTCCTGGGTCCAGCTTACGCAGTTTTGTGTTGAGAATCACAGTTTACAGCTGAAAGAACATTTGTTTGAACACATCAACACCAGTAGGACAGCTTGACCTGTATTACCGATAGGATGCTGTATCTAGGTCAGCACTTGTTGACAGTTTTTCGCTGTACAGACAGTATTACACAGGACAGTGGTATCAAGTGTAGAAAATATCTGGAGCAATATTGTTGACATTTCTCAATGTACAGAAGAATCGCAGTGTTGCTGAATAAAGTGCATAGTTCATCGTGGGATCTTCATATGCTCAACAGAGAAAAAATTGACAGTGTAATAGTTTAAACTTAAGTCTATTACTGAATAAAGTGGCAAGTTAGTATTATTTAAATAAACTGTGCCTACTTTACAACACTATACTGGCAACACATTCCATTCATGACATAAAATGATATTGTATGCTATATGCTATTTATGCTTACATGTTATTTGTTGTGTATTAAATTAGTTTATATTCTGTGTGACTAGAACAGGAAATACCGAGTAATATTGGTCTTGTTCTGGCGTTCGATAGGGAGCAATTTCTTAATTGAAATTTGCTTGCAACATAGTTTGCAAATATTTGGTTAGTTGTGACGACTGTTTCATATTTGTATTTGTAACATTTTTTGTGTTCCTTAGTTTTGTTTGATTTGTTTGTATAATTGTAGGTCTCATCTTTCCTTTCATTTCAGTTTTTTACACCCTTATGTTTATACACTGTAGCGTTATTTGTCTTGTTATCTTATGGCAGTTATCATCACAGGTTCTGTGATCATTTTTTTCATTTCCCCTATTTAATTTAATTTGATCTCTGCAAATGTTTTCAGATTGTCTTTTCTTGTTTGTCATTTGTAATGTCTTTAGTTGACATATGACGTATAGTGGTATACACTGATAGTATAGTACAGATCAGTACTTTCTGATTGTTATTGGAAAAGGGAAATATTTTTTTTTCCACAGGTACTCAAGTGATCTTTGATTACATTGAGGTATACAAGACCTTTGTAAGGCTTGTCTCCCAAAGTTATTGGAAAAGGGAAATATTTTTTTTTCCACAGGTACTCAAGTGATCTTTGATTACATTGAGGTATACAAGACCTTTGTAAGGCTTGTCTCCCAAAGTTATTGGTAAAGGGAAATATTTTTTTTTTCCACAGGTACTCAAGTGATCTTTGATTACATTGAGATATACAAGACCTTTGTAAGGCTTGTCTCCCAAAGTTATTGGTAAAGGGAAATATTTTTTTTTCCACAGGTACTCAAGTGATCTTTGATTACAGTGAGGTATACAAGACCTTTGTAAGGCTTGTCCCCACAGTATTTGAGATACAATTATTGTTGTCCACAGGTACTCAAGTTATCATTGGTTATTGTAAACCATACAAGTTTGGACTAAGACTAAGTCTAAGGTATAGACTTGTCTCCCATTAACAAAGAGAGTAATTTATTTACTTTTTCAGGTTTCTGATTTAAGAAGACAATATGTCTACCTTAGATTATTTCATTACACTAGGAAAATCTTTTGATAAGACTGGAAAAGACTTAGAACAATGGGCTGTTGCTCAATATGACAAAGCATTAGCTGCAGAAGAGAAAAAAATTGCTGCTGCTGTTGAAGAAAAAAAAATTGCTGCTGAGGAAAAAAAAAGCTGCGGCTGAGGAGAGAAGACTTCAAATAGAAGAAAAAAAAGCTGCTGCAGAAGAAAGGAAAGCCTTAGCTGAAGAAAAAAGATTAGAAAAAGAAGCTGATACTGCTGCTGAACTTAAGAAATTGCAGATGCAAGTGGAGGAAAGGAGATTTGAGGCAGAACAGAAGAAATTAGAAGCTGCTGCAGAACAGAAAAAACTAGAAGTTGCTGCTGCTGCAGAACAGAAAAAATTAGAAGCTGCTGCAGAACAGAAAAAACTAGAAGCTGCTGCAGAACAGAAAAAACTAGAAGTTGCTGCTGCTGCAGAACAGAAAAAACTAGAAGCTGCTGCAGAACAGAAAAAACTAGAAGTTGCTGCTGCTGCAGAACAGAAAAAACTAGAAGCTGCTGCAGAACAGAAAAGATTAGATAGAGAAGCTGAAGAGAGAAAAGCAATAAGAGAACATGAGTTTGAATTAGAGAAATTAAAATTGACATGTATGAGTAATGTTAATCAGGCATCTGGTGGTAATGGTAAACCCTTTGTGTACAAGGTCAAAGTACCAGCGTTTAACCCTACCAGTGATGACATAACATTTTGGCTTTCTAGATTTGAACGGGCTTGTCGATCTCATAATGTTGACAAATCACAGTATGTGAATCAGTTGTCTGAAAATCTAAAAGGGGAGTCTCTGAGTAAGTTATATTTTGTTGAAGAGGCCGACAAAGACAATTATGATGCTGTTAGGGCAGCTTTGATAAAGAGATATCAGCTGTCTGAGGAAGGTTACCGTCTTTTGTTTAAAACAATGAGACCTGAGGTAGGTGTAGAATTCTCAGATTTCATCTCAAAAGCACGAATTACACTTTCACGATGGATTGAATTATCCAAAACAGAGAAAACATTTGATGGTCTTACAGATTTATTGCTAAGAGACAAGGTCATGTCTTCTGTAAATAAATCATTCCTAGAGTTCTTACATGAGCGTAAACCTAGTACAATAAAGCAAATGGAAGAATATTGTGACCAGTATGCCACGGCACACCCTGACATGATTCTTAGTAACTCTAACATTAAAGAGAGTATGCCAGTTGCTTCGGCAACAGAATATAATCAGAATTACTCACACAAATTCCAAGGAGCTAAAAATAAATTTGATAAAAAGGTTAATTGGAATAAGTATCAAAACCAAGATAACCACTCAAATCAGGGTTCTTCTTCGAAGAACTGGAATCGGGCTGATAGTCCTCGACACGCGAGGGGTACCCATAATGTTAGAAATTCTCGGAAAGGGAGTAGCTATAGGAACTACCCAAGTGCTTCATGGAGACAAAAGAAACAATATTACAGGGATACTCAATATAACGAGCATGATGATTATGATCATGAATATTATGATTCAAACCCAAATAGGGGTTATAACAGAGGCAATAATAATTATAGAGACAATTATAACCGAGGTAGATCACAACACAAAAGACATGGTAAATCTTATTACCAGGCTAACTCTGCACAACAGGAGTTCCACGACACCGATAATCAGAATAATGATAAAAAAGACTCCAATAGTGTAGCAAATTCCGCTTTCGATTTTGCTAGAGCATCTGAGTGTTCGCAATGCAAAACATTATTCGATCCAACCACAGTTTCTACTTTAAGCTGCGGTCACCCACTTCCCGCTCTCCATGCGTCAATTGCGCATAATGGAAGGGGTGCTCTTGTCTTTAATAGGGGCCTAATAGATGGTACTCCGGTATCAATTCTTTTCGACTCGGGGTGCACTACCATTGGAGTGAGGCAATCACTCGTAAATCCTTCTCGAGCTACGGGCAATATAGTCAAATGTGTAACATTTGGTGGCACATTGGAGAAGTACTCCACTGCCATTATCAATATTGCTACACCGTTCTTTACAGGAGAGGTGCAAGCATGTCTCTTGCCGAATCCGATCGCTGATCTTATCATCGGTCGCATTCATGGAGTGAAAGAATGCACTCCACAGCAAATCTCTAATTGGGAAAATGTTAATATGCAATCTGCTAATGCAGTAATCACTAGGGCTCAAGCTCTCAATATGCCACAATCTTCACATTCTGAAGATAATGATGCGCAGATCCAAGATGATCCCTTGGAGATTTCACACGATTCCTTTATTAAACAGCAGGAAGATGATCCTACTCTAAAGAAATTCTTTACTCTGGCAACAAAAGGTGATCCGAATAAGGATACAAATCGTAAATCTTGGATTACGATGAAGAATGGCGTACTTGTACGTATGGTACAAGACTCCGCTAAGTCCATTCATTCTCAAATCCTTGTGCCTAAAAATATGAGAGTTAAAATTTTACAGCACGCTCATGATTCGCAGTGTGCTGGACATATGGGTTTTTCCCGTACTAAAGCTAGAGTTCTTCAATCTTTCTTTTGGCCTGCTGTGAATAAGGACATACGAATCTATTGTCGATCTTGTAAAGTATGTCAAGAGATTAAATCCAGAGGTCCACGCCATGATGCACCTATTCAGGCTGCAGACATTCCCATTCGGCCATTTCAAAAAATGGCGATAGACATCATTGGTCCATTTAAGATAAAGTCTGCTAGAGGACACCAATTTATTCTGACGTGTGTTGATATGTGCACACGTTGGCCGGAGGCTGTTCCTCTAAAGAGCATAACTACTGCTGATGTCGCAGATGCTCTTTGGTTAATATTTTCTCGTCTGGGGTTTCCAGCAGAAATATTATCCGACCATGGTACCCAACTTATATCGGATACCATGTCTCAAGTAATGTCGACTCTGAAGATAGAGAGATCGCTGAGTAGTATTTATCATCCTATGTCCAATGGGATGGTGGAACGTTTGAATAGAACTCTGAAAAAACCTACTAGGTAAGATAACAGAAGATCATCCTCAGGATTGGGATAGGGTTTTACCCGCGGCTCTCTTTGCATATAGAGAGGTCGCCAACGAACATACAGGATTTTCTCCCTTTGAACTTGTCTTTGGCGCGAAACCGCGAGGTCCTATGTCCTTACTTCATGATCTTATAACTGCTGATAATATTGTCGATGACACAAAATCCTCTTATGAATATGTCATCGCACTTAGACACAAGATTATTGAAGCATGCAAATTGGCAACTGCTTCTTCTGAATTTGCGAAACAGAAGGCAAGGGAATTTGCCAATAAAAAGAGATGTTTGCGTCAACTTTGTCCAGGTGACAAAGCATTTGTCTTGCTACCTTGTAGGGAAAATAGACTTCTCATTTCTTGGAAAGGTCCGTACGATATAATATCAAAGGTTTCCGATGTTGACTATATCGTCGATATTGACGGGAAGCGTAAAACCTTCCACATCAACATGCTCACGGAATTCCATGAACGTCCTGATTATTTACAACCTGTTTTCCAGGCAACGGACGATTTTCCAGTCCAACATGGACAGTACTCATCTCTGTCAGTAATACAGGATGAGGAAACGAGTTTCTCGGATGTAAATTTACCTTTTCCAATGATTCCTCTTCACTCTAATGAATCATGGAAAGATGTTGCAATTTCTCCAGAATTATCTCCAGGAGAGCAGAAACAAGTTTCTACTATGTTAGAACAATTTCAGGATGTCCTTACTGACATTCCTGGTCAAACGGATGTCATTCAACATGACATTATTCTTACTGACCATAGTCCTATAAGAGTCAGACCGTATCCTATCCCGATACATTTCCAAGCACAGGTAGAGAAAGAGTTAGATGAGATGATAGAGTTAAAAAATTATTGAACCATCCACATCAGCATATTCTTCGCCGATGGTTATAGTACGGAAAAAAGACAATAACATACGTCTTTGCGTGGATTATCGCAAATTGAATCAAGTGACTAAATTCGATGCTGAACCTATGCCTTTACTAGAAGAGCTACTTACGAGACTATCGAATTCTCACTTCTTTACTAAACTCGATTTGTCTAAGGGATATTGGCAAGTTCCACTATCCGAACACGCCAAACCGTTTACTGCTTTTTCGACGCCTAGGGGTCTATTCCAATGGAATTTCATGCCTTTCGGTCTTATGAACGCCCCTGCTACATTTGTACGCATGATGCGTCGAATCCTATCTCATCGCTCAGATGTCATTGCGTATCTTGATGACATCTGTCTTTTCAGTGATACTTGGAACGATCACTATAATGGTATAAATGAACTATTGTCTATCTTACGCGAGCATAACCTGACAGCGAAACCATCGAAAGCATGTATTGGTTTTAGCGAAATATCTTTCTTAGGACACCGTGTTGGTCATGGGTTCCTAAAAACAGAAGACCATAATACAAGTAAGATACTTAACATTTCTATTCCTAAGACTAAAAAGCAAGTACGAAGTCTCTTAGGTCTAATACAATTTTATGGACGATTCATACCGAATCTGTCCTCCATTATGTCACCTCTTTCTTCCTTGCTAAAGAAAGGGTCTCCTAATGTAGTCCATTGGACTCAAGAATGTCAATCCTCTTTGGATAAGGTTAAAACTATGTTTTCTACTTCACCTATCCTAGTATTACCTTCTAAGGATAAGACATTTATTCTTCGTAGTGACGCTTCATCCACCGGGATTGGAGCTGCACTAATGCAAGAGTACTCTGGAACTCTGCATCCTGTGATGTATATTTCTCGGAAATTAAATGCCGCAGAGAAGAATTACTCGGTCCTAGACCGTGAATTATTGGCTATGGTTTGGTCAATCCTTAAACTACAAAGATTTCTTCTGGGCGCGCATTTCATTGTGGAAACTGACCAGAAAGCTCTTACGGCTATTCAGAGTAAAAATCTGAAGAGCGCGAGATCAACGCGATACGCGATTGCTCTACAGCCATTTCATTTTTCGGTGCGAGCTATCCGTGGGTCAGAAAATGTGATGGCAGATATTTTGTCTAGATGCCCACATGATTCATAACTGTTATACAGCTTTGATACAATTGTTTCTATGTTGAAATGTGTACACATATGTAATATATCATATATTGATTGTAACACTACTTAGCGGTTCATGGATATTTATTCACCGCTGATTTTTTCAATGTTTTTCGTCTTTGATGATCATGATGTTAAGATATCTTAGATGGAATTTATGTATAAACTAATGTGGAAATTGTGTCATTGCTAATATTGTAGTATGCGTTGGTGACACCTCTCTGGAAATATTAATACTTAGAGAAGTGCTTTCTCTAAGGTCATAAAACTTATGCTTATCATCTGCGCATTGTTATTGGTGCGTTGTGAGCCTATTGTATGTTGCTCCTAGATGTATTTAAAAAAAAAAATGTACCATTTTTTTTTTCCCGAGGGGTGTGGTAATCTGTTGCGTGCATATTTTTGACGCACATATTACAGAAAAATCGATATGGTTATTTAATATGGGAAAAATATAGTCATGCATCCATCTGTGGATGAAAATGCTGTTTATTGTAAAAGCGAGATAATCCATGTTTGATTCACACTTTTGATTATAGGAGTAATCGGTCTGGATATCGATCCAGCGCAAGAATAGTACGCTTGCGTTTGTACTTAATTTTAGGGCCAGAAAATATATTAATTTGCTTATTGTGTTTATGGCCTGAATTCATATGTATTACATATTATTAGTACAAGTAGAATCAGTCCTATATTGTATATTTTGGATGGGTATGAGGGACTAGATTCTTGTTAGCGGAAGTATGAGTTGTCTTAACAAGTCGTGATGAGTTCCGATGTACTGCTAAGAATGGCGGGGTACGTTTTTCAAGAGCTGGTCCCTTCGTCAAGAAAAAATGTCTTACGAAGTGGTTTTTTCTTCTGGAGGAGATAGTGCCTCTACGATAGCTTGTGTTAGAGACTCTCCTTATGTCAGTATATAGATGATTCGGACTCCAGGTAAACCCAGCTCGTATTTTTGATGATCTCTCGTCGGTTAGGCCTAGCTTGACTTTTGGGTGCTTCGATATGCTAGTGTCGTGTTTTGTATCGACGAAGATGACAGATTTTCCTGCAGCGGTTATGGCTACGTGAACTAACCTGATCACCGTAGTGCTGCATGGAACCATTCATGAAATCCTTTATATATCCATTGTAAATTAACTTTGGCTGATATTCTTCCTATGAATGAGTGAACGACAACTCAGGAAGGTAGCCATGTTGGATTTCGGTCATCGTCTGTTTTGATCACTGCCAAGAGAACAGATTATTTATCTTATTATCGGACAGTGACAGAGAGATCTCAATCCTGCTAGAAACCCCCTTTTCGTGGTTTCATAAGATGATGTATCATGACATTGAACTTTGATGTACTACCCATTATTTCTGCATGTGTCATGACTTCAGATCTGCTATGTATACCTACAAATTGTTATGTCAACAAAGCCTGATGTACTCGTATGTCCCAGTGTGTACGTCTGAATAAATTGAGTAAACTAAGATTCCAGCAGTCTGCATTGGTGCCTTGTAGACACATGTGTATGAGTGATTATATTGGTCAGCACACGAACAGTACACCATTCGCGGTAATCACACTCTACACAACTACTTCATACATACACCATCCTGCGTCGGCTGAAGTGACCAAGTTTAGGGCCTGCTTCCCCTGGAGCCTTTGCCTTCCCTAACTCAGGACTAGGGTGAGTTACCCATTTACAGCTGGGTAGACTGGAGCATGCCTGATCTCAACAACACACCACTCTTCCTTACAGAGCAGACAGACTGATACTTTACAGTGGTGTACTACAGGTGTAGTAAGAAATAACGTCTTTACACTGGGGTCTCTGGTGGAGACAAATAAATAATAGAGCTTCTTTTCTGGCATGTCGTAAGAGAAGACTAATACGAGGTTGTACATGAGGCTGGCAACATTGCTACAACAACCGCTACAAGAACTTGAAAGTTTTGACGCAGGCTTCTAGCAAAATGGAAAAAAGGGGGGAGACACTGTACTTGTGGCTGCATGTGCCAAAAGGAGGGAAAAATGAATTAGTAAATACAGTAGAAGGTTATGTGTGTGTGTGCGACCGCGCGCTATGTCCCAAATATTCATCAATGTGTGATTTTTTTCTATTCTAAATTATATGTATGTATTGTTTTATTGTAAGTAAACTTGTCACTCTATTTACTAATGTTTGACCTCCCCTTTATACCAGCTTAACACACCATATAAATGCATACAGTTCCGACAGTAGATACTTCTCTCCTGCAGAAATATTCCATTCACAAATTATGATTTATTCATTATTTAACCACGCGATTCAAAGTGGTTCAAACTGGAACAGCCATAATGAATGACAATCTGAGCTTGATTCTTGTGTGTGTGTATGCGCGCGCCTATGAACGTCGCGAACTACCAGACATGTATAACGCACAGACACTACAAACTCCGTAAACAGAATGAGGCGGCGTCCCATTGGCAGAGTGGTTAGAGCGGCAACGTTTCCGGGTTCTAAACCTGGTGGCGTCACGCTTCAGTTTGCCCAGCTGTACATGGGTACTTGACTCTGTTCTTGAGTTAGGGAAGGCAAAGACAGCGAGAAAGGGCACTCGTTACCCCACCTCATAAAGCTCGACCTAGTATATTGAAGTATTTTAGCTGCCGAACTTTGACCTCTCTCATTAGTTCTCTTTTCATACCTAGATTTTCTAGGACCTCCTTATTTGTCTTCATCTCTTTCCATGAGATACGCCCCATTCTTCTATATATCCACATTTCAAGAGCCTCAATTCTTTCTTCCAAATGCTTATTCATCGTCCATGTTTCTGCACCATACAGAAATGCAGAATATATATAACACTTTATGATTCTCAGTTTTAATTTGTGAGATAACTGTTTGGATGTCAGTATATGTTTCATGTTGTTGAATGTAGCTTTGGTACACATGAGGGCAAGTTCGGGCACAATGGGCTAATCACCTGTTTGCCAAGTCACTTCGATTACATGCCCTGCCCATGGGCTTTGTGCACTTGGGTACCCTTTACACCTCGTTTCACGGGGTAGAAGAGGTTCCGATTATGAGATGAGATTTCTGTTTCACATCTGCCATCTTCTGTTATTATATGACCAAGATATACGTAGCTCTTGACTTGTTCCAGGATTTTCCCATTTACGCTTATCTTTAATGTGGGTTTATAGTCTGTTTTGCTAGTTATCATAGTTTTTGTTTTCTCAATATTAATATCGAGTCCATATTCATGACTTATACTGTTCACTTGCTTCACTAGTTCTTGTAGCTCCTGTTCGCTTTCAGCTAACAACACGGTATCATCTGCATATCTAAGGTTGTTTATTGACCTTCCACTGATGTTCAGTCCTGGTATTTCCTGTATCTGTTTGAAAATTTTTTCGGTATATAAATTAAATAGGCAGGGGGACAGCACACAACCTTGTCTGACACCTCTTTTTATGTCTATGTATGGTGAATAATTCCTTCCCGATCTTACTGTGGCAGTTTGCTCCCAATAAAGGTTACTGAGTATTCTTATATCTTTTCCATCAATATCTATGTCTTTGAGGCATTCAATTATTTTCTCATGATGGATTCTGTCAAAAGCCTTCTAATAGTCAATGAAGCACATATACATACTTTTTTGGACCTCTGTCATGTCCTAACAGGCCACTAATATCAGGTGGCGCATAAGGCTGGTAACATCGTCATTTAAAAAAAAAATTGCTACAGAAACATCCGAGTTGACGTTTTGGCGTAGGCTTCAGTTGTAGTGGTGGTAGAATGCTTCATAATGAGCCAAAAAGAAGATGATGATGATTATATATGAATTTGTAAATAAAATGGTGGACAGAATGAGTTTAAATATACATACTCGTATATATGATTTTGTAGATCAAATGTTAGACATAAAGAATATATCTATATATTGTTTTGTTTAAAATAACATAATTGATTAGAATTTTCAATTTGCATACTTTAATTACAAAAATTCCATATTTTCATTTTTTTTTAAACCTCATACGTCAATCATGTCTTAGAAAAAAATGAATTCGCTTGCTTTACTTTGTGTGGAAGCGGACATACTTCGTCGTATTGATTTTGATAACATAATCAAGGATTTCGCAATTTAAAAAAAAATCAAGAAAACGGTTATTCAAAATATTTCTCTATGATTTTCTGATGTTTGTATAAATAATGTTTTTTTTTTTTTAAATTTACATATCAACTATATAAAAGGAGTGGATGTCCCGGTGTTCGGTATACAAATCTTTATGCCTTGACATTTCTTCTTGAAATTAGGGATAACGCCGTTAAGTTATTGTTGACCAGATCGTTTTAGTTTTGGCGAAAAAAAAATGTTAACGTATTTTCATTGTTTCTTTTAATATATACATATTTTTAAAAATAACTTCATGTTAGAAATCAAGGGACCTAATCAAAATGAAAAAAAAAAACAGTCTTTTAAATGTACAATTAATAAAGCCAGTCTTTCTTTTTTTACAACGCAATTAAAATTGTTTATTATATACATGTGTAGCATTTTTTATTATTTGACTATATAAATTTTATGAGATTAATTTTCATAAGCGGATTTTAATTTAAACTGAGTTGAGCATGACATGATATGCATTATAGATATTGTACACTGAAACAGGCTGCAAGGTATTTAATATTTAAACATGCGCCCTAATATAACCAATGGACCCTGTGTCTAGGTTGAGCCTGGCTAAGTTTAATAACTTGCGCCTCGCCAAAACAAAGCAACATTTTGGAACAGAAAGCAAGGTCTTTTAAATTTCCACATGATTCCTTATGTAACAGACGGACCCTGTCTAGTTTGATCGGGGCACACCTCACGAAAAGTAAACAATTGTTTTATTTAACAGACATAAAACTGATTTAGTTAGCATTCAAATTATTCCAGACTGCAAGCTCTTTAATTTTGGACATGCGCCCTAATAAAACTGATGGACCCAGTGCCTAGATTGAGTAAGCATGCCTCGCCAAAACGATGTAACATTTTATTTTAAAACAACAGCTTAATAGATACAGAATACGCTTAATCGAAAGGTCTTTTTTATTTAACATGCGTCGACAAATGACTCAGACAGTGTCTTCAGAGTATGCAGTTCTGAAGAGACAAAATCTGTCTCATAAAACCAAGATGAAACTATTGCAGATGTCGATCGTCTATGTACTATGAACCCTGGACATTAAACGCCGAAGAAGAACGCCGAATACAGAGGGAATAAAAAAAAAAAAAGAAAACCAAAACACAGTTTAAATTCTAATCTGTACATTTTTAGTTTGAAATCTATTTAGATTTTCATTCTAACCAAAAGTGTACAGTTGATAATTTAAACTGTATTAATTTTTGTTTGTTGCCAAAAATAACTTCGGCATTTAAAAAAAGTTGCTCTCAGAAAAATGTTTCGGATTTTTTTGTAGCCGAAAAAAAATTATAATAGTAATACCGTTTCAATAAATAGGGATACAATATGTGATTATTGCTGAACTTACTCTAGAACCGAAACATTTTTTGCAATAATTTGTTTCGGCAATGGAAATAACTTCATATTATTTTCTTTCATTAATGGTAGGTCGGTGCTTCTTATCTATCTACTATATAAATGCCAAGTCTGTTTGTTTCTTCTTTATATAAATCTGCGTTCCTGAAAATGTAATCTTGAAATTGACAGTTACACTTTAGGATCTGTAAATCTGATGGGATTAATTTTACAACACAGATTCTCATTGTAGAACTCCACATTAAAACCAATGGCTGGTCTATATAGGTACATCAGTCATATCTAAACAGGCCACAAGGCTGTTTCTATTTGGACATGCGCCCTAATATAACCAATGAACCCTGTGTCTAGGTTGAGCGGTGCGCGTCTCGCCCAAACGAGGCAACATTTAATTTTTTAAAATATAGGCCCATTGAAACATACCGCAAGGTCATTTAAATTTGGAAATGCGCCCTAATATAACCAACGGACCCTGTGTCTAGGTGGGACGGGGTGCGCCTCTCCAAATTATGACATTTTATTTAAAAAATATGTATGGCAATAATAAATGTAGAAAATAACGGTAAGTAAATATGTCATGATTTACTCAAACTTATTAATTGTAACATATGTAACTTTTCAGAAGTTTCATTAACCGTTACTAGAAAACCGGGCAGCGCTGCGTACTTACAGTTAATAAACGATTAAACGGTTCACACTCGCTGCAAGAAGATCGCGCTGTTCCGATAGTCCATAGCTTGAGTGCCCGAAGCGCATATAACTTCGGTTGCGTTGCATTGAGTCCTTTTTTTTCTTTTTAACGAGTGCCTACTTTATACCTGTTTTTGTTTATTGTTTACTATTCACATGCCTCGTGTTTCCCTCTATGTTTACCTCTGTGCTATTGTACTTTGAGTAGTTTTTCATTTTGTGTTCCTTTTTTTTTGCTCCCAATGGAGCATGGAACCACTACTGCATCTGGCCCTCTTGTATGAAGTCTGCACCAAAGCATTTATATGACAGCCAAGAAGAACTTGTGTGTCAGTCAGATGTCTCTGCCTCAGTGAACAAATGCAGTACTTACTTCATGCAGACATAAGGCAGTGACAGTGCTATAATTCATCTTTCATGAAGTTTGATCATATTCTGGAAGACACACGAAAAGTACAAAGATTCAAAATAAGATCTCAAGTTTTTAAAAACAAATGCAGGTAGAAGGGAAACTTTTTTGAAAAATGTTCATGACTGCATCATAACCTTTTACACATTAGTCGCGTGCAAAGTGCTGGTGCTGGTGTGATACTGACACAACACTTGCTGTTTTGTTTTAATATTTGTCTATATGCTAGGATTTTGATGTACAGTAGTTGACGCTGCTGTCGATCAAATCGATATGCATTGTTTAGTTATGAGATATGTACTTTTAGATTTTGTGGTACTTGCAACCATGGCACTAAATATAAATTATATGCTTTATGCCTTTAATTTATATTTGAAAAGTGTAAACCAGGAGTGCGGTGTGTATGTGAGAGAGAGTGTGCGTATGTGTAATTTTCAGTGGGGGAGATGATTAACCTTACAAAGAAAAGATCCCATTGTTATCTTATGTAGTTCACGAATCGACCGTAATAGTCGAGTATACGTCGATTCGACTATAAGTCGACAACTAGACTTTTGGATCTAAAAAGCATCCAATATGAATGACCCGATTATAAGTCGAAGCACAAAGAAAGATGCTTCAGTGATGACTTTGTGAATAGCTAGAATTTTTCCTATAAAGCTGCTGGTAACATGTGCAATTATTGTGCGTTGGCGAAAAGACAGCGAAAAGCGGTTAATAAAACAGCTGCACCAGTCTGCAGATGCAAGAAATTTCGATATTTCTGGCATGTGCGGTATTCTTAACTTCTGTTCAATTGAAGGGCGTGAATTCGTATTGATCCTCGAGTAATGATGCAATAATTTTGCCGCTGAGTTAAAATGCATTTATTTAGTACTTCTTCAAGAGCTGGAAATCGCGAATTGTTCCCTCTCTTTGCTAGTTTCGTTGTTGACATAACTTGGAAGGGTTGCATTTGAAACCGTGGAACGTTCGATCCGGTGGCCAATTAAGTCGGCCGCGTAGTTACAGTTAGCATTAGAGTTTATGTTAGGTTTAGCATTTATAAATCTAAACCTAATTCTAATCCTAACCCCTAACGACATGGCTGACTTAATTTGCCACCGAATCGATAACTATCCGAGCTAAGTTTTTTTGTCGATTCCTGATTCCTGCACTGCATTGGAATTGCCATGACTTTCACAGATTCTATCACTTTCAGCTTAAAACCAGCTTCGGTTCAAACTCATTGTAATGGCACCTTCGGGACAACTTTTTGTTGGAACTTAATGCGGGTGTGTTTATTGATCGTTTGCATCCGCATCGAGTGTACGTTTTTATTTTAATAATAACCAAGATTAACAGCCTAATAAAATTGATTTAAGCATTTTTGGTGGATTGAAGAACATTGGGCCGTGTGTTCGATACGACCTTATAAAAGAATTTGTGATCTAGAGACGCAGTAAAAAGGGTTAAGGGTTATGGTTGGGTTTAGGAATCCTAAACCTAAACCATAACCTTAATCCTAACTCTAACGACGTTGGCGACTTACAAGGGTGACTTTAAAGAACACGTCCCAATGTTTTTCATTCAACCCATTTTTTAATGTTTTCTTAAGATATTTTGTTACACGCATTTTTCAAGTTTATATCTGAAGGATACCAATATGCTACTGGAAGGGCGGGGACAACACTGACCAGTTTCATGAATCGTTAAATCTTTTGACTCGACTATAAGTGGTATTTTTTTAAGGTAAAATAATTGGAATTAATTTTTCGACGTACTCGAGTATATACGGTATGTTAATATCCAGTTCGAGAATTTTCATTGGGAATGCAGAAAGTATCTTTGATCACGGAGACACCGCTTTTTTAAATGCCGGCGGGAGAGGTTTAGACCGTAATGTCCGCTAGTTTAAAATGTCTTTCTTTCGCTCACCACCCCCCCCCCCCCTTTTCCTCCCCCGCAGTCGCCTAAAGATCTACCAAATTATCCACTGGGACCTAACGGTACCGGTACATCAGGATCCACCGGTTGCCGACCTCTGGTGTAAACCGTTCAAAAATGGTTATTAAACAATGAAAAATTTGCAAATAAAGGGTTAAACTAATTACTGTATGCGTGTCTTTTTTATTTTGCCCACAACATATCCATCCTTGAGCAAACGTCTGATAAGGAGAAATTCTGATAAGTAGAAAATCTGATATGTATAAGTGTTTTAGATGGTCTCAGCGACTTCTACTTATCCGCACTGTAATGTATATATAATTTTATTTATGTTTGTATGGACTAAATGGTAGACTGAAAGCGTTTAAATATATAATTTCCTCTACTGCTGTTACTTTCAATCCTCCTCTTTAACATGAATCTAGCAAATCTTCATTATTATAACATAAGTATGTATTAAATTCCTTGATTATGATTAAACCTATTGCTGGTCACGCATTATTGCTATATCTTTTACTATCCGGAAGCATCCAGTATGTTACTCCAGTGCACTACATTGCGGCTTTGACTTAGGCAAACTATACACATGGAGGAACACCTTAAGCCAAACCCCACGTCCATGTCGTAGGAGGTGGAAACAAGACGAAGTAGGGGATTGCCGACCCGGGTGAAGTATGGTGTGGGTTATTCCCACGGGACCGCTACGGTAACCATGAAGGCCAGGCCGAGGTAACCCTCAAAAGTAGCTGACCAACAGGGATATGGAGCTGCTGTGACAGGCCTAACAAGCCGACAGTGGTTAATTTATTGCTAAGAAATCTAAACAAGAACATAAACAGCAGCCAAGGTGACACACGTGGCTCGGGAACGCAAACTTCAGTTCCCCACTACGCTTCACGGCAATAGTGGAAGAAGAAAGTAAAGTAAAGTATACAAATGGAGAAGAGAATTGGAGATTACGTGAAAGGCATAAAACAAATGACATGGAAAGACCTTGAACGGTTGCACGGGACCGGAAGACTTGGCGTGAACTTGTGCTCCACAGGGACTGAAGTGTATCTACTGAATGAACTTTTTTTTCAGTTCGTTTGCAAGAAGCTGAGAATCAGTCCAACATTTATTGTTATTGTTGATCAGAATCGACCTCATTGCACTCCGGGCCAACCCATAGGTATTCACTCTCGCTCACCAAATGTTAATAGTTATGAATGCTAACTGTTCCTGTAGCACGCTGGTTGTATAAACGATGCATGTATCCTTTCATGTCCATCTCTGCTAGTCTTAATTTTGAAGCCAAATTCCAGCAATCTTAGCCTTGTTGATTCATCGATTGCAGTGTCTTTCTCTAGCAGACGATCAATATTTGTCAAGGATATTTCTCCCTATCCATATCCAATGTCTCCACTATGGGTGCTCTCGAAGCTGGTCTGTCAGCTGTCTCATTGCAGCATACGCCTGCATGACTAGGACCGTAGATCACACCAGTTCCTGAATCCACATCAGTTCCTGAATCCACACCAGTTCCTGAAGATTCGAGGCTTCTATGAATAGTTTCCATCCACTTTGGACCTTCCGAAGCATGGAGTTTCAGACAGCCATCTCAGGGCTGCAGTAGCTGCCTCCATCTCCGTTCTCATGCTGGAGGTTGTTGTCATGCAAGCTCCACTTTATCAGACCGATAAACAGTAGAAGTAATTAATATCGATCGGGAGCCGCGCTAGCGTAGTGGTTACAACACCGCTCTGGCGACCGGGTGATACAGGATCAAACCCGGGCGACGGCATTTGAGGATTTTTCGTCGACCGGGATTTGGACTGGATTAACTCGAGACCTGGCGAGGACATTTGAAGGAGCGTCGTCGACCAGGGACTGGCGGCTCCTGAGCCGACCCAGCTGCAATGGGTACCTCCGAAATCGGCGAGTATTTGCCTGAATGGCGAGGGACACCTGTCTCTGTACAAGAAATAAAGGGATACTCACGTAAAATCTATGTCAGGTTAGACATAAATAACCTGAGATTTCGCCTCGAGTATTAGCGGGCGTACGCAAAAAAAAAAAAAAAAAAAAAAAAAAAAATATCGATAAATGATAAGAGCAATGAAAGTTCAATTTTCCAGCATCTTCTTGGCTGCCTTTTTTAGGCTACAACTAGGGCAGTATGTCAGTGTGTCATCAGTCTATATCACAGCAAACACCAACAACTAACATAAAACCTGCTAGAATATCAGAGATAAGAGCTCGTAGAAAATGATAGATCGTAGGAATGGGGGAAAAAATACACTGCCATACAGATTGTCTTGTATTGTAACCACAAAGTTTATCAGCATAAGTGCTGTGGAAAGTAAAAGTGTCAAGTAAACAGCAAAGTGTATGATCATTTTTACTTCATAGACACAGGTCATTTATTTATTCAAGAAACGATAGAATGTAACGATAGCAAAAATTAACAAATTAAAAAAAATATATATAGTTATGTAGGAAAGCTGTTCTTTACTAACCTTTAACTTAGTATGTTTCTCTCAATATATCATCAAATTTATTCCAATCGACACTTGCCACTTAATAAGGCATCATAGTTTTGCTTTCATGACAAATAATATATATACATGATTAACAATAATTAAAACAATTAAAAAGTATATGCAGCAACGAGAAGTCAAGATCTTACATTTATAGTATTGTCACAGAGAGTTTATTGATCATAAATTGCCTACATCCTCTTCTTTTTCTTTCACCCGTATCCTCTATTTTATTATCACTCTTTACCTTTTTCCTGTATTTTTCGCATCCATTCCTTTGCGAAAAATATTTTCTTCCCCATTCTCAACTTTACCGTTTTCTTTCTCATACTGGTAAACGCATTTATGACATAACGTGTCAGAGAGAGAGAGCGTTAGAATTCATTCTATTGCATTAGGTGTCAGTGGACGAAACTGTGAATATATTCGTCTGGCCAGACATAGGAGCAGACATATGTCTACAGCATTCCCTGCACCAGACGAAATACACCGTGAATATTCGCTTTCGCCAGACCTATAGGCGACAAATTTGTCTGCATTTTCACCTGCCACAACAAGTTGCATCGGCTGAGCGCTTAGGTGAGGCGCGATAGCCGACATCTCCTCGGCGCAGTTTGAGACATTTGTCTGGAAATCCCAGCTGACAAGGCACTCACTGTTGGCCTGGTCAGCGTGAGGTGTGAAAACGCACGAGTGTCAGTTCATGGTAGTCTTCTAGTTGATGTAAGGTGTTTTAGACGGAAAGGGGAGATTATTCCGTTTGGCGAAATAAAGTTGGGACTCCTTTGTCTGGTAATAGATATAACCAGAATGTTAAACTTTATTTTCATTCAGTCCTCAAAATTCGCAGTAGACAGGTACAATTTTTCTAAACTAACTTATAAATGCTAGATGCCCCCTGAGTGTTGACGGAATACGTATGTATTCCTGATTCATGAGGATTGATGATTTTTAAATATATAACTTATTGCACGGGAAGTTTTAAATGATAAGTCAAGCTGTACGCTTGCATTTTTAAAACGTAAGTTATATTGAGTACATAATATGTAACATATTTCATATGTGTTTTTTTTTCTTTATTCAGTGAATACTGGGGTAACCCAAACTTTGCCGGCGTTTTGTACAGAGACATACCTAATAAATGCTTATACTGGGCCTTTGAGCCAGTGCATATTTCTACACTAACTCTAATGTAAATGCTGCCTTGTGGCGAGAAAAAATTACAGAAATCTAAAACATTAACTTTCCGACATTGTTGACAAGTGTGTGGTGAACCAAGATTATTTGTTGAGAGAAGTTGTCCACCGGTCATCTTCCTAATTAAGGGAAACCTCGTGTTCTGACATTGTGTGCTCGTTTAAGCCTAATTCTTACCTCGTGAGTCAAGTGACACTAACTTTAGTCTGAAATAACTATCGCATGAAGCAGACGCTCCCCGGATCCATTTTGATGAAACCAACAAACAAATCCGCAAAGCTGGGATCCGCTTCATTAAACGACAGTAACAGATAAAAAGTGTGTGAGCGTCCCAAAGTTTGCGCCAGACGGCGAACCACAGCACGATTGTAAGTATATCAGGGCCCTAATGAAAGAACCGAGTGAAAGTAGACTGAAGGATGTTCTTTGTTGAGTCACCCACGTTGTAACTTCCTTTATGCAAGTTATTGCTAACAATATTTACCCTTAGAATAAAGCAGAGTATCAAGTCTGTCCATATCTTAAAAGAAGGAAATCATAGACTCAATCATATGCATCTGTAACTCCTTGGGGTTATCACTTTTCTCTAACGGGACTGAGAGATATATATCCACGGGAGGACCATACAAACGGGTCTATCACTATTGTAGCATTCCTTGATTTTTATGACTGTGTGATAAATTTAACCGTGATACAACGTTAAAATATCTCCAAAGATAAAATGTAGGGATAAAAATAATGCGTAAGCTACTAGAAGACATGATCGCCCATGCCGCGATTCAATACCCGCCATGGAAACTAACTTGTTAGACGTGCAGACAAAACGTTTACTTTTGGAGACGGGAGGGAACGGAGATCAAAAAGAAAAAAATATGACTGAACACGTGCTTGAAACTAGCAAGGCTAAAAAGACGCAATTGGTGGGGAAAGGAAAAAAATTCACGTCCACAAGTTGACACAATGTAAAGAAATGGACAAAAGGGACCTTAGCTATTATACGCAACAGTCATTTCTTGGACGCTTTTACGATACTTAGTCCTTTTATTTGAATTCAGCGGCAAACGCATTACATAAGATGCTCGAACATATTTAAAAAAAAAAAAAAACTAACCTTGAAAAAGTAACTTTTTCTTAATAATAATGTTAGGAATATAAAACCTAGCTAGTCTGATAGCCCATCTTGAGCAGAGAAATAATATGCTTTCATTTATACAGACGGATAGATAATAATGAAGATATTGACAAAAGACTGTGTTGTTCATAACAGACGAGCGACTGCACTGTAAAAAAAAATGTCACTAATTTTCAAAAATTGCGGCCTTGAGACTCAAGTGCTAAAATCTAGTTGGAATGAAAGAGAGGGGGAAATATTGGAAAATTATGGCTAAAAATAACTCTAGAGACCGATTCGTGTAGAAAGGCATGTAGAACCAAGCGTGTTTTTTATGAAAAAGCAAGTAGAGACAGTCGGACCAACAGACAATAATACATACTTGACTGAGGTATGACTGAATTGACTTTTGGTAGGAGGTTTGAAATTTGAAAGGGGGAAAGTCGGTGATTGGCCACAGATAATCATATTATCGGCGCACAGACGCGCATTTTTGCCATTCAACATAAATTGTCCAGTAGTAGACACAGTAATTCTTCAGTGGTGTAATTCCCAGAAGCTAATTGCAATATTTAGAGGGACGCCATACTAGAGCCAGCAGCTCAGCTGAGTTTTGCTAGAATATAACTGTTCTCTATTCATAATTCTGGTAAGACTGAAAGCATTTCTTTGTATACTTTAATATTGTTTAATGTTTCGAGTGATTTGATACTGCCATATCAAAATCTATCCCTTACAACAAGTAAGGATTCGCTCTAGATCCCCAGCCCAAGTTCAGGGTCTAGAGACAAACAAAATACATAAACGCCAGCAAGGATTATGAAGGGCGGATCAAGTGTTGAGATCAGTGGAACATATCACCTATCTTATTCAATAGCAGGAAGCTAATGAACATATTTCAGAATATGTAGTCTTGGGGAACTAGTTCTATGTGAAACCAACTTGGTAAGATGTGCTGTATGGTCAGAGAGATCTGACCCCGTCTATGTGGTGTTGTTGTGTAGTGTTGTGTGCTGAAGTGGCTCAGGAGGTAGAGTTCTGACACATGACCCAATACTATTGTTGCAGAAGTGTGAGTTTCTGTTTGGCACCAAAGTGGTTTCAAATGCTGTGATGATATATACAAGTGTGGACCAGTGAAGTCTAGTATTTTGTCAGAGCAGCCTTATATTGCCCCCAAGCACGGAGAGGTGGGGCCACCAGATTCCAGCACCAGAACTACTCAGTCAAGATACGTGAGCGTCTGGCCTGCTGGACCTTCACCAACTTATTTACTAACTAACACACCAACTATATTACCATCACTAGAACCCACAAAAATTTTGGGAAATAAAACTTGTATTACTCCCATCAGTGAAGGGACAATGTTTGGTAGTCATAGACAGGGAGTGATGATATCACCCCAACAGCATATCTAGAAATAAGTTCTCCTGGGACTATCTTAAGATAATTACTATTAACCAGTCATTTGAAATACATATGTACACATTTTCTAGTTTATTATGACATATATTCATGCATTTCATTCATAATTTCAAAACCTTTCATATGTTCTGACCAAAATAAAACCTTGGTTCAGAACAAATAAACTTAAAGAAAATTTAATATCAAAAATTTAAACAACTTGAGTTAGTCCAGTGTATTATAAATTTTATTAATATTATTAGACTTATTAAATATCTGTGTGTGTGTGTATGTAATCTACCACAACACATTACATATCAGTACCCTAGATTTTTAACGTAGCCACATTCATTAGTAAAAAAGATATGTGTGAGGTCGTAAGTGGTAGCAAGAAGGGCCTTCTGTAAATTCACAGCTACATTTATCTCAGGAGCCTTCACAGCTGACCTCATGCATCACACTAGGTAACATCAACCATACAATACCATCAAATCCACTACACTGTGTATGCTTTTGATGTATTTTATATGTTGTGATGTAAGTTTACTATGATAATTAAACTATACCTACATTTATTTCAGTGTGGTGGTCAGTTCGTTCCCATAATATATATATAATCATTGTTATAGTTTTCCCACGTCTGTGTGTCTAACTGTCGTCACTTGTATGTGCGGGCACGTGAGTGGATAGATATATATATATTAATATACATATTTTTTATAGACTGTCTGACTCCTTTGGATCTGTTGTAGAAGATAGGCGGAAAGAGAGAGAGAGATTCTCGATTTCCGGGACAGCCTCTATAAATTTCTACCATCTCACTCGTGGAACTCTATTTCTATTATCACATCTCACTGTGGCTATCACTCATTCTAACCTATTCAGAAGGGACCAACCCAAGTCTTAATTTCCCTATCAAAAATCTACGACAGAATGGTGGCTCGTTTTTCCGGGAATTGAACTCTAGTGCTGAGCAAATACGAATATCAGCTCGTTTGCAGGATTAATTTTCTTTATTCTGATATAGAGTAAGAGTGTGATGTCTTGTGAGTTTTGTACTTTTTAAAAATAATTTATCCCCTAGACGTATCGATCTGTTTATGGGCGTGCTGACCACACAATTAACAATTGTTTTTATCCACAGCATTTTGAGCATTATACATTTGAGTTACAGGTTGATTTTGGTGGAATATATGTTAATTACTGATTTTGTAATACTAAACGTTGGTAAAGTTTGTGAGTGTATAACATTCACAGGGTTCTGAAGCAGGAAGGTGTTTGAACTAAGTTAAGGAGTACGTTTCGGACTATTTGTCCACATTAATTGCCCCCCTTACCCTAACTGTCTTCAGTGGTAAACTTGATAGTGGATTAAAATTTTGGGGATTTTTTTTTCTGCTTAAATTTTTTTGCAATAATTATTTTGTTTCCACTGTAGAAACATATTTTTCAGTGGGTAATCTTAACTACCATTTATTTGGCGTAGTCGTCTGCACTAGGTGCTTTATTGCCGATTAATAGCAGCGATAGTTAGACACTATAATTTTTGGAGGAGGTATCCCAGGTTATAAATATATCATCTATTGTTTTGGTATTTTCTCGTAAGTGGTAAGGAACCAGCGTATCCTTTTACTGACTTCTTTCTCGACTAAGTCTCAGTCACCTATTTACTATGGCATAGAGGGCGAAGCTTAGACAGCTCCTCAGGGACGAGGCGAGAGAAGAAGGTTTGGACGGAGAAGAAGCGAAAGCTTTTGTCAGGGACGAACTTGAGAGATATGATGCGGAGCAGAAGGAGAAAGCAGCTGAAGCTAGAGAGCAGAAGAAGATGGATGAGGAAATGGAAATTCGCAGGGCGAACGAAAGAGAGAAGGAGAGACAGCATGAGGAAAGAGAGAAGGAGAGACAGCATGAGGAAAGAGAGAAGGAGAGACAGCATGAGCTGGCGCTTAAAGCTCTAGAAGTTCAAAGTCGTGGTGCTGCCTCTACCTCCAGCAATGGCGAGTCTTCTCCTCATTCTTCCTTAACTGATCCTTCTAGCACTCAAGCTACTCACCTCACTGCTATGCCTTTTGCGCTAGAATCTTTCCCTTATCCAAATGAGAAGATTGACACGTATCTAGAAAAATTTGAGAAAGTTGCAACTCTGTACGGTTTAGAGAGGTCGCGTTGGAATATGAAGCTTTCTCAGGCGTTGAAAAGCAGTGCGTATGATTTTTACGCCAAACTGGAAAGCAGCCAACAAGACAACTATGATGTGTTGAAGAAAGCGTTACTGGAGCGCTTCGAAATGAATGCTCGCAAATTTTTGCAACTGTTTCGCAACAGCAGGAAGGAGAGTTCTAAAACTTTCCAGCAGTTTTCATCTCGTTTAAAGGGATACTTGACAAAGTGCCTTGAGCTTTCACAGCTCCCCTCTACCTATGAAGGTCTGGAGGAATTTGTTTTAACAGAACAAATAAAGAACACTTTGTCTGCTGATACCCGGAGATTTCTAGCTGAGCAGGGTGCAGAAAAGCTTGAAGACATCTTAGAAAAGTCTGAGCGATATCACAATGCGCTGGCTGAACTACCGGCCTCAAAACGTAAACCGACAGAAGAGCATTTTCGAAAAAATAATCTAGACCAATCTTCTCATGCTTCTCATGCTTCTAATCAGAATAACCATAGAGACACGGGACCTCAAAACCCCCCTTCTGAAAAATCAAAGTTCTACAAAACCAAGTACCCCAGCAACCACAGTAAACAGTCTGATCAACCCGACCGCCCTACATGGCAGCGCAGCCAGAAAGGACAAGGTGGCAAAGGGAGAACCCCTGCGCACGGGACAGATGATCAGAATGAGCACACCGAGTCTAAACGCATCGGATGCTTGCTAACAGTCTCGCAAGGCGGAATTATTGACAGTGATTCCCAACCTGTTGGGGATACACCCTAAACGCGAGGTACTGTTACATTGAACGGTTCTCAAAGTCTTTGTTTATTTGACACGGGGCTTTCCTATGATTGCATTGTTGCCAGAAACCTGGTTAAACCCGGTCAAGAGACAGGAGAGACCGTCGAACTTTGTGGAGTTTCTAATAGTGATGCACCTACAGCGCTTTCCATCGCACTGGTGGAGATCCACTCTGAGTTTGTCAGAGGCGAGATCAAAGCGGCTGTTATGGATGACCCCATCTACCCTGTCATACTTGGCGGTAGATACGTGTCTATTGGGAAACCGGAGAAGCCGATTGTGGCAGCAGTAACTACAAGAGGGCAAACTAAGAAGGAACGGGAGCCTGCGCCTAATTTGTTACCCATGGAACTTAAAGAAGCGCAACAAAAGGACCCTACTTTGGCACCCTGCTTTAGGAAACTGCCCATGGCTAAGGAACCCAGACAACACGGGGACATTTTTTCTAAGGATGTCGTACTTTATCGCAGAACGGGCAAGCCTGACCAAGGTTACAACCAGCTCCTAGTACCGAAACAGTACAGAAGCCAAATCCTAGAAATGGGGCACTCTCTTCCCTTCAGCGGACATATGGGACAGAACGCCACAAACCAACGGATAACCACTCATTATTGGTGGCCAGGAGTAAATACTGAGATTATCAGGTATGTCAAATCCTGTGCCCAGTGCCAACGTGTGCCACCCAAGCAACGGACATCCCCAATCTCGTTGGGTGAAATGCCAATAGTGGGAACACCATTCGAACGGGTTGTGATCGATATTTTAGGACCCTTAGAAAGGACTAAAAGAAGGAATAGGTTTATCCTGACCTTAGTCGTTACATGCACTTTATGGGCAGAAGCTATCCCGCTAACATGCGCAGATGCCAAGCATGTCGCAGAAGCCCTCGTGCAGATTTTCACTCGGTTGGGATTCCCTCAGCAAGTGTTGACGGATAACGGATCCCCATACCGAAACCTGTTGATGGATGAGATCGTGAAGATCTTGAGGACCCAACACATCTACACAAAGCCATATACTCCGGCCGGAAATGTGCTCGTGGAACGTGTTAATGGAAACCTCAACATGATGTTAAGTAAACTGGCACAAGTGAAACCTGAAGATTGGGATCTTTGTATTCCTGCAGCTTTATTTGGCTACAGAGAATCCCCTCATACTTCCACAGGATTTCCGCCAGCTACGCTTTTAATCGGCAGACCTATCAAGGGGCCGCTTGAAGCCTTACTTTGGTCGCTGACATACCAGAAGGCTGATGAGACAGTCGTCTCAGCAAGTAAATATGTGTCGGAGTTAAAGGAAAGGTTGAAACTAGGATGGGACCTAGCAATGATTAACTTTAAGCGAGCACGCACAAAGCACGCTAACCGATATAGGAAAGTCGCGAAAGAGAGAGAACTGGAAGCAGGAGAGAAAGTTTTGGTGTTACTTACTTACTTACTTAGTCGTTCCTCTTCTACCGTGAGGTGTAGAGGTTTGGAAGAGAGAGCGCCAGACCATCCTATCGGCTGTCTTCCTCCTGGCCTGGTTCCATTCTAGTCCTCGGTCCTTCAAAGATTGTCTAATGTTGTCCTCCCAGCGGACTCTGGGTCGTCCTGGGGGTCTGGATCCCTGGCTCTTTGTTTCCCATGCTTGTCGTGGTAGCCGATTGTTGCGCACATATTTTTTTGTATGGAATTGTGTGACGCACGGATTACTTCAGTGAGGCATACAATTCATCCTGTATGTCTATTTAATATGGAAAAATATATATTTGTATTTATTGAGTGTACGAAAATGCTTTCCTTTGTAAAGCTAGATAATCCATGATTGGTTTATACTTTTGATTATGTGGATGATCTCCCTTGAATATTGATTTAGCGGATGAATACCGAATTTATGTCATTTCTCATTTGTTAGGGCCAGAAAATAGATTGATTTTTCTTAGAATGTTTATGGCCTGAATTTATATGTATTACTTGTCTAGTGCAAGAAGATTCAGTCTTATATTGTATATCTTCGTATGCTTAGGTCGGACTATATTCTTTGTGCCGAACTCTGGGGCAGGTATTCGTTTTCCGACGGAGGCGTGGTGAGTCTTGACGAAGCCAGCTGATAATGGCTGTGTGTGTTTTTGGGCTGGTCCTTTTAAAGGTTGAAGAGTAATTTGTGAATGATTTTTCAGAAGGAGATAGTGTCTCTGCGAGATTCTATTGTCAGAGATTCTCCTCATGCACTTTATTATTAATTCGGACTCCAGGTAATACCAGACCCTTCTTTTTGATGATCTCTATTTGGTTAGACCTAGATGGACATCGTGTTTCGAGCATCGTTGGTCGTTTATATATACAGTTGAAGATGACAGGTTTCCCAACAGAGCTTATGTCTACATGAAGCAACCTTATTAATGTGGAACTGTAGGGAAACTCTATGAAATTATTGATATTCAAATTGTGAATTAACTTTGGCTTATCATTATCCTTCTTCTGGGTGAGTGAGCAAAACTCAGGAAGGTAGCCATCTTGTATTCTTGTCATCGTTATGGATCATTGTCAAGAGAACAGTATATCAAACTTATTATCGGACAGTGATATGGAGATCTTATTAATATGAAAACCCCTATCGTGGTTTAACTTTGTTACATAAACATTTGATATATGCCACTGGAGAACTTAGCCAAGGAAAAGGGTTCGTCCAGTGAACTCTTTATACGTTTACACACCCCCACCCACTGATGCGTTCAGTCAGTTAGGGAATATGGCAATAGTCTGCCAGAACATTGAATGATTACCTTATATCGCCCATCATATTTGAATGCTGCATGAAATATGATCTACTATTCAAATGCCTAATGATGTACATGTCAACATGTTCCTATGACTATGTTCCGTGCTGTCCAGATGTGTGCGTCCTTATTAAACTGTGTGAAATGTCAGCTGTAGTTCCAGTCATCATTGACTTGCATAAGAGTGTGTGAGTGTAATATTATCAAGTGGTCAACTACACAGAACCATTCCACCATTCGCGTTACCTGACACTCCCACTCTGTGTCAACATGGCCGGTTGATTCAATTATGCAGTGGTAACCCAAAGAAGACCTTCTTCACTGATGACCAGTACACGACCCCGAATATATCGACCCTTTTCGCCGATCTTCTCCCATTCTGAAGACATGGCCAAACCATCTTAGTTGGGATTGTTCTACTTGGGTCTGCAGGGGGTGGGATTTAAGGCCTTGACGTATCGTCTGGTTGCGTACCATGTCTCTTCTTGTTACTCCCTACCGGAAACAACCAACTGAAGATCGGATGGCAAGGGCAGTTTACCGTCCTGAAAAAGATTTCTAAGGCTAACTACCAGATCTCTATTCAAGGAAAGGAGAAAGTTTTCCATTTAAATCTGTTAAAGAGATACTTGGAAAGACCGGTGCCAACCTCCGACCATCTCCTGACGATCGCCAAAGC
Source organism: Oreohelix idahoensis (assembly GCA_024509875.1). Lineage (NCBI taxonomy): Eukaryota > Metazoa > Mollusca > Gastropoda > Stylommatophora > Oreohelicidae > Oreohelix > Oreohelix idahoensis. The sequence goes on along the minus strand of JAMPIV010007862.1, from coordinate 57,676 downwards.
TGACGAAGATGACGATAGTGGCAGGGAAATTCTACTGCACACACAAGAAATCTTTCAAAAATGTCAGAAGCGGCGACGGTCTTTCAAGCGCATGGGAGACATTCCAGAGGAAGGAAACTTTAGGGAGTAGACTTGAGTAGGAATTGGAGAGAGATGGAGCGGGAAGATGAGAGGGAAGAGGACAGACACCCTGAAGCTACGGATATAGGAAATTTATTTCCATAACGTAGACATGGAGTGATTCCATATCTTAAAGGGGGGACGTTCTGTCACAGAGAGTTTATTGATCATAAATTGCCTATATCCTCTTCTTTTTCTTTCACCCGTATCCTCTATTTTATTATCACTCTTTACCTTTTTCCTGTATTTTTCGCATCCATTCGTTTGCGAAAAATATTTTCTTCCCCATTCTCAACTTTACCGTTTTCTTTCTCATTCTATTGCATTAGGTGTCAGTGGACGAAACTGTAAATATATTCGTCTGGCCAGACATAGGAGCAGACATATGTCTACAGCATTCCCTGCACCAGACGAAATACACCGTGAATATTCGCTTTCGCCAGACCTATAGGCGACAAATTTGTCTGCATTTTCACCTGCCACAACGAGTTGCATCGGCTGAGCGCTTAGGTGAGGCGCGATAACCGACATCTCCTCGGCGCAGTTTGAGACATTTGTCTGGAAATCTCAGCTGACAAGGCACTCACTGTTGGCCTGGTCAGCGTAAGGTGTGAAAACGCACGAGTGTCAGTTCATGGTAGTCTTCTAGTTGATGTAAGGTGTTTTAGACGGAAAGGGGAGATTATTTCGATTGGCGAAATAAAGTTGGGACCCCTTTGTCTGGTAATAGATATAACCAGAATGTTAAACTTTATTTTCATTCAGTCCTCAAAATTCGCAGTAGACAGGTTGTTCGTGAATAGAATAAGCTGTATAGCAAAGCCCTAGTTTGTTCGGAAACTTACCGAACTGTAGACTTCAAATAAATATATCAGCGTATAATTCTAAAGTGTGCGATTACCTGTAGTTCTGTGTGTTGAGGTATATATTATAATAATTATCTAATATTTTGTGAAGTGTTTAAAGTGATAATCGCTTATTTCATATTTTACTAGTTAGATTTGGTGCAGAGTGCTTAATTTATATAGTCTGTATTATTTTCTAGTGACGTGTTTCAGTGGAAAGCAGAATAAATTATAATTTCTAGCTTAAACAACAATGTAGCTATAATGAATTTAATTTAACTGCTAAATAATCAGACGGGAACAATTTTTCTAAACTAACTTATAAATGCTAGATGCCTCCTGAGTGTTGACGGAATACGTATGTATTCCTAATTCATGAGTATTGATGATTTTTAAATATATAACTTATTTCACGGGAAGTTTTAAATGATAAGTCAAGCTGCACGCTTGCATTTTTAAAACGTAAGTTATATTGAGTACATAATATGTAACATATTTCATATGTGTTTTTTTCTTTATTCAGTGAATACTGGGGTAACCCAAACTTTGCCGGCGTTTTGTACAGAGACATACCTAATAAATGCTTATACTGGGCCTTTGAGCCAGTGTCAACTTCCTAATTAAGGGAAACCTCGTGTTCAACATTGTGTGCTCACTAACTTTAGTCTGAAATAACTATCGCATGAAGCAGACGCTCCCCGGATCCATTTTGATGAAACCAACAAACAAATCTGCAGAGCTGGGATCCGCCTCATTAAACGACAGTAACAGATAAAAAGTGTGTGAGCGTCCCAAAGTTTGCGCCAGACGGCGAACCACAGCACGATTGTAAGTATATCAGGGCCCTGATGAAAGAACCGAGTGAAAGTAGACTGAAGGATGTTCTTTGTTGAGTCACCCACGTTGTAACTTCCTTTATGCAAGTTATTGCTAACAATATTTACCCTTAGAATAAAGCAGAGTATCAAGTCTGTCCATACCTTAAAAGGGGGAAATCATAGACTCAATAATATGCATCTGTAACTCCTTGGGGTTATCACTTTTCTCTAACGGGACTGAGAGATATATATCCAGGGGAGGACCATACAAACGGGTCTATCACTATTGTAGCATTCCTTGATTTTTATGACTATGTGTATGCTTTTGATGTATTTTATATGTTGTGATGTAAGTTTACTATGATAATTAAACTATACCTACATTTATTTCAGTGTGGTGGTCAGTTCGTTCCCATAATATATATATAATCATTGTTATAGTTTTCCCACGTCTGTGTGTCTAACTGTCGTCACTTGTATGTGTGGGCACGTGAGGGGATAGATATATATTAATATACATATTTTTTATAGACTGTCTGACTCCTTTGGATCTGTTGTAGAAGATAGGCGGAAAGAGAGAGAGATTCTCGATTTCCGGGACAGCCTCTATAAATTTCTACCATCTCGCTCGTGGAACTCTATTTCTGTTATCACATCTCACTGTGGCTATCACTCATTCTAACCTATTCAGAATTGACCAACCCAAGTCTTAATTTCCCTATCAAAAATCTACGACAAGTATGCATGACTGTTTACATTTTATTGGTAATTTGTTTCAAGTTCTGTATTATTTACCATTTTGTTGTCGGAATTTTTTTTTTCTTGTTTGTTTAAGATTTGTCTTTCTGTCTCACTTCTTTTAAGTATATTTTCATTTTCCTTTTTCTTTTTTCGAAACTGCTAGCTTGGCAATAGCCTCAGCTTTTTTTTGTTTTTTTAAGTTAATAATCTTTGTCATATCCTTAGACATGTCTTTTGTGTTTTTTTATGGTTAATTAAGTTTCCGGTGTATCCTTGTTTAGTAGTCTTTCCCCCACATACGATTGCTTGCTTTGTTTAATCTCGTAAGATATTTCAGTAATTGTTGTTGTTGTGTTTCTTCTGTTTCTAGCGTTAATGCATGTGTGACAGCTGATTTCTCTTGTTGTAGCACTATTTATGTTGTTATTGCTTTGTTAGTCTTTGTCGTAAATTTGGATAGGTATTTAAGATAGATTTTGTCCCGTCTGAATAGAACTGAAAAGGTGGTGACTCAGTGAGAATTAAGGTATGAGAAATAAATTTCACGAGTGAATAGTTTAAGGGTAGAATCTGTCACTGGATTGAGAAGATACTCTAGTCCAGCCTATCTTTACGACTGTAATTTGGTATCAGACAATTCTACTCTCCATACGTTTAACATATATGTTTAACTACACACACACACACACACACACACAGAGAGAGAGAGAGAGAGAGAGAGAGAGAGAGAGAGAGAGTTATGTGACAACAGGACACACAAACGTGAAACTATTGTAAATGGAGTATGGATATGGGCTGAGCTGACCAACACAAGTAATTAAGTTTTGTTTAGTTTATTATCATATAAACTGTTCACAACATCAAACACATATATCAATGAAATCATAGGTTACAGAATTTGGAAAATAAACCCATAAGTGCAATCCCCTTTGTTGAGAAAAGATCCCAAGAAAGTTAATAACCCCAAAAGGTCAAAGATTAGCGCTAGGGTATAGAAATAGACGATAACGTAAAGAACAGAGTTCCTAGTTAATCTATCCTGTAAAATAATAGTATTAGCGAACCAAAAAATAGAAGTGGGTACAATGATTATACAACTATAAATATTCACTCCTCTTTACTCACACTCTGTCAATCTGTGGCCACATTCAATCTCGCTTACCTACTAGTTGGTTAACAACCTCTTGAACGTATACATTAGTGAACATGTAACCAAATCCAGCGTTGTACTTCGCCGAAGTGAGCCCCAGTTTCTTCACGAATAATTAATCCTCCTAATGGGAAACGCTTACTTTGGTGGTGATTATTGGATATGATAATGTCACGTCAGATAGTTCAGGTAGCAAAATATTTACCAAGATCTAGTGTTCACAGTGGACAGTAGTTAGTACTTCCAATAGTTAAAGGAAATGTCTGGTGGGTAAATCTTTCTTGATAAATCCACTTGACAACACAATGGTCAGTAGTCGGGAACAATGTTATGTATAGATTTTTTTGCCACAGCAGGCTGATATAATTGAATGAAAAAAAATCTGGATATTTGGTGTCTCCAGTTTTCAATTTCTTCTTATTGCCTATACGTTTGGACCCTCTTTCTGGATGAAGCAAGAGGACCGCACAGGTCAACATCGAAGACCCGGTAAAGACTAAGAATTGTTACTGGTTGTATTTAGACTTAGGCCGCTGGCAGGCTGGTTTATGATCAGTACGCAAATCAGAAAAATGAAACAAACTCCACGGAATCTAATAATCCACTTGTTACAATGGCTGTAGAATGGCGAGCTAGATATTTCCAAAAATTCTGAAGCGACTAGATAAACTGACTTTGGGAGTACTGAGTATTTATACGGAAATGGTGTTATTTCCCTAACTGGTGCGAGAAATCGCGCCTTCGGCCTTATTATGAAAATCAACTCGTTCGATTCTCGAGATAAGACTTTCTGCTCCCTGGTGCCGACCAACAACATAGAATCAGCTAAAATGGACAGACCGTCTTTGATCTCGTCTCTCTGCTGATGATCAGATAATTACGTCCCCTGACATCACGGACAAACGGATGTGGTCGGTAACTCTTCTTATCTCCCCTCTGTTCGACGTTGCCATCGACAACAAAGGCTTCTGATATCAGCGATTGTCTCCCTGTATGTACAACATCACAGGATTTGCTTCCCTTTGTAGAGAACTTCAAAGCTGTTTACCTTCCACGTGTTTTGGGCACGTGCAATCTGCCAGTCATCGTAATACTGACTGCTCCGCTGGCGTGAGGACTTCTGTTAGACAAGCGTTCTACGCTCACCAGAATGAGTGACAGTTTCGAACGTATGTAAACAAACTCGCAGCTCGTGCAAACAGAAAAAAAGGCGTGGCTTCAAAGGTGAGTCTACAGTCAGTGAATTTCGTCAGTGAATGGCATGTTTTTGCGTCGTAAAGATTATAAACCTAAGATGGGAAAGCAAGGTGGACGGGACACTGCTGCACTATTTACATATATATGTGACAGTCTTCATTGGTTTTAAGTGCCAATATGGTCTGTTGATAACGCTGACATCCTAGGAACGGTAACTGTGGTTATCTAAACAGTTAGCACAGTTTCCGTTCTTATTTATTATTCTTTAATCTTTTCTTCTCATGCTAGTTTGTGTTTCTTATACCTTTACAAGGGGATTGACATAAGTCTTGGGCCTGACCATGAAGGAATCACAGGAGGAAAATGAAACTTGGCACATTTAAAGTTCATCATATTTGCACTGAATGTGTAAAGTACGCGTTTGTTTCATCTATGGATTTTCCCGCTACGGTGCAGGAAAAGTGATGCTGACTGTTTTTTGGGACGGCAAATGTGTCCTTTTGAAAGATTATCTGCCTCGTGGCAACACAGTTAATGGACAGTACTATGCAGATCTTCTCACAAAACTAAGAAAGGTTGTGACCAGGAAACGAGGGATAACGCGCACTCAAAATCTTCCTTTTCTTCAAGACAACGCGCCCTCTCACAAAGAACGGCATGTGCAGCTAGCAGCCAACGATTTGAATATTGAAATTCTTCCACACCCACCATATTCTCCAGATTTGGCTCCATCAGACTTTTTTCTATTCCCAAATCTTAAAATACAGCTAAAAGGAAATCATTTTGACAGCGATGAAGAGGTTATACTGGCATGTGATGACTGGTTTAGTTTGAAAAATAGGGTGTTCTACTCCCAAGGTCTTTTCAAGGTCAAGCAGAGATGGCAGAAGTGTGTCAATTCAGACGGTGGCTATATTTAAAGGGAATAAATACTATACAAAATTTCAGCTCTCTGTGACATGTCTTTCATGGTCAGGCCCAAGACTTATGTTTTTTTTTTCCTGTTTGTCAATTCTTTTATTGACTTCTGTCCATGTCATGATGTCAAAATATCTGATATCTTCTCTCTTTGACTTTTTCTGTCTCTTTTCCCCTCAAATGTATCCTGCTGCACTCCAGATTTTTTATTCGCATAACATGCCCGAAGTAAATGGATTGCTTCTAATTTAAGAATAAGCTTACTTTGCGCATTGGGCTCTTAATTTATCTTTTTGCTATCCATGGTATTTTTAATAATTTCTGTAAAACCACGTCTCTGTGGCCTCTAGTGCTTTCCAGTTTTTTTTACTAATTATTCAAGACTTACTTTGGTAAATCAGGATTGGTTTTATATAACATCGAAGAACTCAATTTATTCATTCCATTGATGAAGAGTTGTCGCATAAAATACTTTTCAATTTATAGAATACTATTTTGGCTTGGGCTAGTCTATTCTTGCCCTCTGAGATAAATAATCTGACATCCGATGTTATTAACGTGCTTAGATATTTCAATTTAATGACTTGTTTCAAAGCTGTTCCATTTACTCTGATAGTGCATTCTGGAGATGTCGTTTTTATTTAGATGACTATTACCTCTGTCTTTTTTGCTGTAAAGGTTAAGGCCTTTATTTTTCACTTATTGTAACCATTTATCAGTCATTTTCTGTAACTTTTTCACTTTTTGTTATTAAGACTGTATCATCAACATGTCTCAAGTTGTTTGTATTATGTCCACCAACTGATATTTCTGACAAGTCCTCTTTTTTTTTTTTTTTTTTATTTCTTTTTTTTTTTTTTTTCTATAACCAGCGGCACTCGAGCTTTCCAGCTCTTTCGGCCCAATGACATGTCATTGCGAGGCTGGGGGGTCAGTGGACTTTCCTTCAAACCCGGTCAGGAGCTTCGCTCCTTCCCATCCACACGGGATTTATGTGCAGGAGCCGTTCAGGTTATTCAGTCAAATTTCCGGTCGTAAACATTTCTTCAAACGCCGAAGGCCGGGTTTGAACCATGAACACCTGGTCGCCAGTACAACGTTGTAGCCATTACACCAGCGCGGCTCCCGACAAGTCCTCTATGGATCACATTATATTTCCACTGTACATAATGAACAGATCAGGTGACAGCACACGTCCCTGTCTAACACCTTTTTTTTTACCTGCTGAAACATTCTAATTGTCTGCTAATTATTATAGCCGCTCTTGTTGCCAGTACAGTCTTTATTATTCTCCGGTCTTTAACCGTCGATGTTTAAGCTTCATAATATCTTGATTTCCTCATGTTTCACTTTGTCAGATGCCTTGAGGAAGGAGCCCTGTCCTCGCCAAGCGCGTCAACAGAATGCCGGATGGTTGAAAGGCCTCTAGATACAACGGTTAGCTCAGAATAAGCAAGGAGGGGTCAAACCAGGTGGTTGTCACAGAGGGCGAAGTGGGATAATTGTGACGATCAGCTATGTGTCTAAGACACATCTGAAGCTAAGTGACTTGATAACCAGCGAGATGGAGGCTCATTAACCTCTCCTCCCCACAGCCTTGCCAATTACACTTTTTAGTCAAAGATATATCCGCACAAACTGACGGAAATCTATGGGAAACTACAGTCCTATTACCTCTTGTACAGTCATGAATCAAATTTTAATTTTTAAAATGGTGTTCGCATTTTCTTACTATGAATGTTGAAAAATGCAGGAATTTCTTGCCCTTCCAAAGAACGTTTATCTTTTTTTTTAAATTTTACTTTCTGTATTTTGGATTTTTTATTTACCCGGACTAATCTCAATTCCCTTGCTAACATATTTTCTAGTTTCGTTGAATAATTGTTTGATTTAATACGTGTGATAACTCTAATTTTACTCGATTGAATTTCATGTTGTTTATTAGTTGCTTTTATGTTATGTTTGTTGTTCATTGCGAACCTTATTCCATACAAGGGTTTTCTTGATCTTTGCTATTGATCTTTTTGTCAACAACTTTTCTTAAGGAATTTATGATTTTATCTTTGATAATACTGAAGTATGCACTTCTTCTCTGCAGACCTGTGTTGTTATAATTTTTGTTGCTGCTAATTTATACTGCTGTATGTTTTATTTTCTTTTTTTTTAGGGTTGATTATAATTGTTTTTTTTTTTTTTTTTCCATTTTGATTCATATTGTTTATGTTTCCTCTAGTTTCTTGCATTGTAATATTTTCCTGTTTTTTTCAAAATTTTTTATAATGCAGTCTTGTTTCTTCGTGATATTGTTCCATGGCTTCGTTTTCTTTTCTTTTTCTTTTGTCCTTTCATTTATATTTTGTTCTTTTTTTTTTAAACCCTATCTGTGCACTTTGTATGTTTTTTTTTTTTTTTTTTGCAGGTATTGCCTTCGTGTGGCAAGGCACACCCTTTCAACCTCGACTTAAATTATTTGGTTATATCGGACCGCAATTTGCCATTCACAAATAAATCAACTCTGTTAACTGAAGCGCTGTGTTGATCAACTCTAAACCCTGAAAAGGACTACAGCATCTTCTTCTTTGATCCTTAGCCGCCGGCTGTCAAAGCATTCAGTGGCCATCACGCCTGGTGGCGTCTTGTAGGGCAGCAACAAACTGCTTCCACTTTGTTCGGTTGACGGCCATCCGTCGTGTGGTGCACCAGCTCTGGTTCATTCTTTACATCTCGGCTTCCACAGTTCTCCGCCAAGTTGTGTTTTGGTCGGCCTCTCTTTCGCTTTCCTATAGCTGTTCTTGTGATGACATCGGGGTCTCTTCTGAGGACGTGGCCAACCCAACTCCAGCGTCTGCCAACTATGATGGTGTGCATGTCCTCTTGGTTACTCCGAGCAAGTAGTTCTCGGTTGATTCGGCCAAAAGATTCAGAGAACTTTCCTAAGGCAGATTATGTGGAAGGAGGACAATTTCGACATTTTCTTCTCTGTTACTCTCCACCACTCCGCACCAAAGAGAAGCACAGAAAGTATACAGCTGTCGTATAATCTTAATTTGCTGTTTGTGCTGTACTGAGAAGACTTCCAGATGTTGTTTAGACTAGCAAAGGCTGTTCTTGCTTTATTCATTCTGTAGTGAAATTGACAGAGATACATCGGTAAAATACCTCCAAAAATAACATGTAAGGATAAAAACATAATGCGTAGGCTGCTGATAGTACATGATCGCCCAGACCGCGGGTCATCACCCTCCATAAAAATTGACTTGCTAGACAGGAGGGGAACGGCGGATAAAAAGGAAAAAATATGACTGGAAAGATTGCGTGAGACTAGAAAGGCTAAGGAGACGCAATTGGGGGGGGGGTGGGGTGGGGGGGGGGGGGGGGGGGTGGGGGCAGGGTGGGGGGGGGGGGGAGAAAAGTCACGTTTCCCAAGTTGACCTAAAGTAAGGAACTCGACAGAAGGGACCTTGGATATGTTACGCCACAGTCATTTATTGGTCGCTTTTGCGATACCAAGCCTTTGATTTGAATTCAGCGGCAGAACGCAGATGTTTGGAATATTACAAAAATTAAAAAAGTAACTTTTTCGTAATATTAATGTTAGGAATATAAAAATTAGCTGGCCGGATGGCCCATTCTGAGCAGTGAACTAATATGTTCTTAATTTTACAGACGGATAGATAATATTGAAGATAATGACAAAAGACAGTGTTGTTCACATCAGCGACAGACTGTATGGAATAAAAAGTGTCGCTATTTGCACAAAAAAACACGACCTTGAGACGCAGGTGTTCAAATCTACTTAGTAGGGAAGCGAAGGGACATTGGTGGGAGCTGTGTCTAAATATAACTTTTAACGACAAAATTTTGGAGGGGAGAGAAAGGTTGGTTCAAAAATCAAGTACGTTTTTGAAAAAAAAAAACAAGTAGAGACGGACAGACTAACAGATAAACATCCATACTTGACTGAAGCATGACTGAAATGACTTTAGGTAGGAAATTTGAATTTGAAATAAACCTAGGCAGTGATTGGCCACAGACAATCATTTTATCGGCGCTCAGACGCGCAAGTGGGGCCATTCCTCAATAGTTGTTCGATGATAGACACAGTATTTTAAAGTGTGGTGATTTCCAAATGAAAGAAAGTGAAATAAGTTCAGGGACGCCATACTATAGCCAGCAGCTCAGCTGAGTTTTGCTAGCATTTCTGTGTTCTTTATTCATAATCTGGTAAGATTGAAATTATTTCTTTGTATATTTTGAATATTGTTTAATGTTCGAGTGATTTGATACTGCCATATCATAATCTAGCCTTACAAACAAGTAGGGATTTGCTCTAGACCCCCCGCCCAAGTCAGGGTCTAGGGACCAACAATATACATAAACTCCAGCAAGGGTTAGGAAAGACAGATCAAGTGTTGAGAATAATGAAACATATTACCTATCCACTTTTAGGGAAGGAAACTAATAAATATTTTTTTCAGAATCTATAGTCTGGGAGGACCTATCTGATGTAAAACCACCATGGTAAATGTGCTGTTTGGTCAGAGAGATCTGACCTGTCTGTATGATGTGGTTGTTGTGTCCGTGTTGTGTCCAGACGTGGGTAGAGAATAGAATTTTGACACATAGCCAATACTTTGATTGCAGAGCTGTGAGTTTTCAGTTGTCAACAAGGCGGTGTCCATTCAGTTGGTGATTTTACTCGAGTGTATCTGTGCAGTACGTTGTGACAGAGACCACTATTATTGCCCGCCAGCACGGAGAGGTGGGACCACCAGATTTCAGCACCAGAGCTACATATGCAAGATGAGTGAGCCTCTGGTCTGCTGGAAGTTCACCAACGCCTTTTAGTTACTAATACCCCATAAAATTCCTGCAATTTACTGGACACTGTGTAGTCAATATAGACAGGTGTGATGAGGCCACCCCAACAGCACAAGCATTAATGTACACTCTTGCATTTATTATGTAACATTCCATGCATTTCTTTCATAATTTTTTAAATCCTTTTTTTTTTTTTTAAAGTTCTGGTCAACATAAAACTTGATCCAGAACAAATAAATGTAATATAATTCTATCAAAAATTTTACACTCTTGAGTTAGTTCAGTGTATTATAATATTTGTTAAATATTATTAGTCTGCTTAAATATCTGTGGGTGTATCTATAACTATCACACCACATTACATATCATTACCCTAGACATTTTACATAGCTACATTCATTAAGAAAAAAAATTGAGTGTGAGGTCGTAGTGGTAGCAAGAAAGGCCTTCTGACAATTCACAACTACATTTTATCTCAGGAGCCTTCTAAGCCCTGAAAAGGACTATTAGCATATAGTAGCCCTGAAAAGGACTAGTCCTTAAAATAACTGCTAGCCTAATCAGCGTTGATAGATACTAAGTCCGGAGAAAGACTGTTAGCCCGATATGCGTTGATGTGGTAAAGTGGGATGATATAAATATTTATAGGGGACTTAGTGTACTGACTGAGATCAGCTGTGAAGGTATCTGTATCTAATAAGTGTGGTGTATTACAGATGACCTTACTTTGCTACCACATTTAGACCTCAGTCAGACTTATTCTGGAATATTATGATGACTACGTTGAATGTCTAGGGTTATGATAGTGATGAAGTGTATGTTCACAACAACCAACAGACAGATAAACAATTTAATTTAATCCACAATACTTTACAACACTGTGACACTCACATACATAGAACACTCTATAAGACTATCTTAATAAGTCAAGTGTAACTTTTAAAAATATGTATTAATTCCTTTCAATAATAGATATCCTGATTCAACTACAAAGGGAACCAGGAATCACAATCAAATGTAATCACAAGTTGTATGTACACAATTTATAGATAGGATCTTTGTATTGACATATATTATTATTACAATATGTGTGTAAGTTGTGATGTAGTACTATGAGGTAATACTGGCTTTTCAAGCTAGGTTGTTGTTTGTCATCATGACTTCAAGTGTTTGTTTCTGGTGGAAATAATATTGGAAAGGTTCACAGTTTCTTTTTATTTGAAACAAACAAATGTCCCTCTTGATTTAATGTAAAGTCACTTTTAGAGGGGGGTATACACAAGATTGAGCTGCTCTGGCTACGAAATCTTAACTTCTGTGTGGGCGGCAGGAAACAGTCTCCACTGCTCGCTTGCTTCACCGTTTTCTTGAGAAACCACACTGGTCGATATCTTGACCAAGGAGTATGCTACCAGCCTCTGGATTCAGCAAAACTCAGACCAGGTGCTGCTTTAATACGTTAGTACCACGGTCCCTGAAACAAGAAGGTTGTACCTCCTACTTCAGAACTAATTTATAATCTATTTCCACACTGAAGCACAATACATAACAAACACCGAGTTCAGCGCGGTAGGCCAACTGCTAGCTTCTCATGTAACAGTATACACCAGTATTCCTCTCCCCAATGGTTACAACGCCTCTGCAATTCCAGCATTATTTCCTTCTATTCAATAAGATAGGTGTCATAGTACTATTTGGCAATCCCATGCAGTTATACTCCTCTCCGACAAGTTTTGTTCATGGGGGAGCAATATCTAGGCTTTGCCTCTTGTTTGTTACTGAACCACACACATACAGACATAAATTATCAATTCACATTCAATTTTCATCAAAAGATATCAAATATGTCTAGCTTACCACAATTTAAGGAAATATTAAACAAATACGTTGACTGGCGATGAGTTGTGGCACAATTCCGATCTGCCTCTGTCCCAGGCTTTCATTAGAAACATATGAGCTGGATCTCAACGCACTTGCTTTTACACAGTTTAATTTCAAAAAGTGGCACTGAACTGACGCTCCTAATTGACTATATTAAATGGTCTAGCCAATGAGACCATGTTTACAAAAGCTTTTGAAAAAAAGTACCCTTCCTATCGTTTCCATTAACAACCAAAAATAGTATCTGCAATCGACTAATCATGTTTAGCCTTACATATTATTCTAGCCAATCAAATCGGATTTAACGTGGTGGCCTCATTTCCTCTAAAGCAGTGTCCAAACACGCCATTATGAGCAAATATGATCCTGTGTTGTCAGACAACACCACTATAATATTTTGGCTATAATTTGTTAATTATTAGACTATTTGCTTAACACCTAACATATTCTTTGTCAGCAAGACCTAAGGCACCCAAATATATAAGTTTAATGGAGCCAAGTGGTTTCGTTCAAAATATGTATTTTCTTCTAGGATAGTCGTGCTGTTACCACCTCCTCACTTCCATACTATGGGGTGTCTTCTGTACTGTCAGGCTAATGTCAGGATTTCAGACGTAAAACAGTATTGTGTCATGTTTCCTAATAAGCATTAACCATGTTTTCAAAACCTAACCGTGTATTGGTAGTGTTTTTTTTTATTACTGTTTATTTGAAAAAAAATTAGTGCTTCATGCCTTTCGCGTTCACTTTTTCATCGCGAGACGACGTGGTAGTATTGCCTGCGTTCCTCCTTCTCTCTCTCTCTCTCTCTCTCTCTCTATCTCTCTCTCTCTCTCTCTCTTCTAAGCCCGTCTGTCTTTTAGTTTACGTAGTGTATAAAATGACATTAATGTAATATTAATCTAGGTCATTACGCAGTGTGTCTATCTCACGGCCGTATAAGAAATACAGTACCAGTTTTATTTTTAGAAACGCGTGTAGTTTATGCAGTAGGCTTTTACTATCAAACGTGGAAGCGTTTCAGTAGAAAAAGAAGATTTCTTGTTCAGCTATCATGGCGTTCTATAACACACGCGTACGCTAGTGTGACCGCACTGTTCTTTTACCATTCTTCTTTCCTTTATTGAATTACTGCGTTAGGCTTTACATTTACTTTCTAATTTAGATATGTGGATTTAGAATTTCTCACGACAGATTCTCCCCACTTAAAACAGACATTATATGTCAGTCTATAATTCTATATACACATAGAGAAATTTAATATTATTCGTGGTGCTTACGGTGATTCTCATCACACTGATGGCGGCTTAGAAAATCCGCACCCAAGTTAGTTTTTCCAGAAATATACTCTATGCTGAACTGGAATGGCTGCAAAAGTAAGGACCATCTGAGTAACCTCAAATTTTCAAGCCTTGCCTGCGCTAGAAACGACAAGGGTTTGTGATCCGTTTGCAACTTGAATGCCTTCCCATACAGATAAATATTGAATTTCTTGATTGCCCATATTACTGCAAGACATTCTTTTTCGCTAGTTGAATAATTTTTTTCAGCTTTATTCAACTTTCTGCTAGCATATGCCACTGGGGTTAATTCCCCATCCTTGGGAGCCGCGCTGGTGTAATGGCTACGACGTTGTACTGGCGACCAGGTGTTCATGGTTCAAACCCGGCCGTCGGCGTTTGAAGAAATGTTTACGACCGGAAATTTGACTGAATAACCTGAACGGCTCCTGCATATAAATCCCGTGTGGATGGGAAGGAGCGAAGCTCCTGACCGGGTTGGAAGGAAAGTCCACTGACCCCCCAGCCTCGCAATGACATGTCATTGGGCCGAAAGAGCTGGAAAGCTCGAGTGCCGCTGGTTATAGAAAAAAAGAAAAAAAAAATTCCCCATCCAGTGAATCTGACTTCTGTAACAGGGTCGCGCCCAACCCGATATTACTTGCATCCGTTCTCACAATGAATTCTTGACTTAAGTCAGGTAATTTCAAAATAGGTTTGCTTGTGAGCTTTTCCTTCAATTCCTGGTATGCCAATTCAGATTGTGCTGTCCATGTAATTCGATCTGGATTTCTTTTGCGTGTCAAATCAGTTAACGGTGCACATATGGAATTAAAGTTTTTGATATACTTTTGGTAGAAACCACATAATGAGACAAAGGATCTCACGTCTTTCTTGGTTTGTGGTCTCGGGGCTTTCTTTAGTTTCTCTAAATTCTTGGGGTCAGGGGTCATGTTTCCCTGATGGACTGTGTGTCCCAAGAATTCTAATTCTTTACATCCAACGCAACATTTGGTTGGTCGGGCTGTTAAATTCGCTTCTCTAAGTCGATTAAACAGCATGTTCAGAGAGTCAATGTGTTCCTCAAATGTTTCTGTTGCTATAAGGATATCATCCATGAAATTTGTGATGCATGGATTATTCAGAGGATCCAACAATTTTCTCATCATTCTAGAGAAGACACTAGGCGCATTCTTCAATCCAAATGGCAATCTGTTAAACTCATAGTGTCCCTCTGAGGTACTAAAAGCTAGGTACGGTTTAACCTCAGGCTTTACTGGAATCTGATAGTATCCTTTGCTCAGATCCACCTTTGAGAAATATTTAGCTTTATTTAGCCTGGCAAACAACTGATTTGTATCCGGCAATGGATCCACCTGACCTTCTGTGATAACATTTAGTCTCCTGTAATCTATACAGAGTCTATGTTCTCCAGAGGGTTTCCTTAAGAGTACCACACTGGAACTATATGAAGATTCACTGCGTGAAATTATTCCTTCCTTCAACAGATAGTCTATCTCTTCCTTCAAGGCTTTCTCCTTAGCAAAAGGAATCGAATAGGCTTTCATACAGACAGGTGTGGGGTCTATCAGTTTCATATCATATTCCAATAAGTTTGTATGCCCCGGTCGGTCCGTTAACACCTCTGTATGATCATCTAGAACCTGTTGCACTCTCTCCTTCTGATCTTTCGTTAAATGTGTACTGATTTTCACCTGTGCCGCTGTCTCACAGGGGTGTAATGGATATTCAAATGATGAAAGTGGTTCCTTTTTCTTCTCCATTGCAATGGACAAGGTCAACAAGTGTGTCTCTTCCTGATTTTCTCTTTCCAAATATTTCTTCAGGAGATTCACATGATAGATTTTTTCTTTCTCCTTCTTATCTATCTTATAATTTGTTCTAGACACCTTCTCTAGAACGGTATATGGACCTTGCCATCCAATTTGTAACTTATTCTGACTACCGGGTAGAAGAAGCAGTACCTTCTCTCCCACAGCCAAATCTCTGTCTTTAGCTTTCCTGTTGTAATAGGCAGCATGTTTTTTCCTGGCTTGTCTCAAATTTTCATTGGCAAGTTTCCAGCCAGTTTTTAAACGAGTGGTCAGCTCATTCACATATTGGTATGAGGATGTAATATTTTCCTCTGCCTTTTCATCAGTCCACGTTCTTAACAGAGCTTCGAGTGGACCTTTTATTGGCCTTCCAAATAATAATGTTGCCGAGGCCATACCGGTTGAACTATGGGGTACCTCCCGATAAGCAAAGAGGGCGGCGTGAAGGTACTGGTCCCATGTATCTGGTTTTTCGTGTGCCAACTTTCTCAGGATCGACATCAACGTGCCATTAAATCTTTCCACTTCGCCGTTCCCTTGGGGATGGTACACACTACAATGGAAGTGTTTGGCCTGGAAGATCCTGAAAACTTCTTCTGTTAGTTTCCCCTTGAACTGAGAGCCATTATCAGTCAAGATTTGGTTGGGAAAGCCTAACCTTGTGAAAATTGTGAGTAATGCCCCTGCCACATGTTTAGAGTCAATGGATGACAGGGCTACCGCCTCTCCCCACATAGAACAAGTGTCCACCAGAGTCAGAATGTAGCTGTTCCTCCTCTTGGTTCGAGTGAGAGGTCCCACAATGTCCACGGCAACTCTCTCAAAGGGTGTTCCCACTATGGACATTTCCCCTAGAGTTGCTGGTGCAGTCCAATGCTTAGGTGCTACTCGTTGGCACTATGGACAGGATTTTACATATCGTTTGATATCTTCAGTTATCCCTGGCCAGAAATAGTGACAAGCTATACGCTGTCCTGTTGCGCTGATCCCCATATGACCACTGAAGGGAATCGCATGCCCTAGTTCCAACACTTTAGTCCTATATGAAGTGGGAAGGTCCAGCTGTCCGTGACCATTGGATTCAGATCCAGCCTTCCTATAAATCAACTTGTTCTTCATATAAAATTCTCCCTTGCCTGGAGGTGTATGACATTTGGGCAACTTCTTGAAACACGGCTTGAGTGTTTTGTCCTCCACCTGTGCCTTCCTCATCTCATCTGGATGAGTATTTATTGGATTTTCCTCCTCCTTTTTGGACTGTGATCTGGTCTGCACCGTTGCCAATATCACAGGTCTCTTGGGATTCCCCAAGAAGACATATCTACACCCCAATATCAGAGGGTAGATTGGTTCATTTATCACTGCTGCTTTGATTATTCCCTCCACATATCGCGTTTTTACATGTATCTTAGCGATAGGGAGTGTCATGGTCGCTACTTCCTTGGTTGCAGCTTGAATTTCCACTGTTTCTGTGGTGTATTGATCTGCTTGCACCAGGTGAGAACTCACAACTGAAGCATAATCTAAACCGGTATCATATAAACACCTTATGGTGACACCATTACAGATTACATCTTCACACACTGGGGGGGGTGGTACGGTTCCTGTAGTTCCTCAGGTTTGACCTTTGTTCCCTTCTTCCCAGATTTCATAGCAGCAAAACGAGGAGTTTTATTCCTACAATTTTCAGTGGTATGATTGTTCATCTTACACTTTGTACACCACTTCCTTCCTTGGTTGAAAGATTTTCTTTCATCAAATTTCCTTTCATCGAATTGTGGGGTTTTATTTTTATTGTCATACCGTGGCCTATCAAACTGGTGCTTACCTTTGTTCTGATCTCTAGGATCAAATTTATTAAAGTTCTGTGGTGCCTTAAAATTATCTACCTGTTTCTTTTTATTACTTGTTACCTCTGCCTGAGCTGCCTGATACCTTTCAGCAACATTTAGTAACTCACCCAGCCTCTCTGCACCTTGTTCCATGAGAAACTTTCTCAGGTCAGGAGCCATGGACTCTCTTAGTTGTTCTATAAGGATCATTTCCTTAAGATCTTGGGTTTTCCCCAGAGAAGTCCATTTCTCCAAGTATGTCTCTAACCGTGCAGAGAACTGGTGATAGGTTTCACCTGACAGTAGTTTAGCATTCCTAAATTTTTTTCTATAAAATTCTCCATTCTTTTCATATCTTAACAAAAGAGCCTGCTTTAGCATGTCATAATTTTCTTGATCATCTCTGCTCGTTTTGGCAAAAACTTCATAAGCTGTACCACGAAGCCCTTGAGATAACTTTAAGCTCCACCTTTCTCTCTCTAACCCATACGTGGTAGCTAATAGTTCATATCTATTTAGATAGCTCTCGATATCATCTTCTTTCTCAACAAAATGATCTAAATGAAAGTTCATAGCTGAGGTTGAGGCTCCCTGACTAGCAGAGGCATCAGAGGTAAAGGGACTGGCACCATTTTCAGGAGCATGGCCTTGAAATTCCAACTCCCTTAGTCGTAACTCGTGCTCCCTTTGTAATCTCTTATCTTCTGCTTCCCTCTCTGCAGCTAATCGCTTGTCTTCCCTTTCGGCAGTCAGTCTCTTTTCTTCTCTTTCTGTAGCTTGCCTTCTTTCCTCAGCCTCCAATTGTAACTTCTTAGCCTCAGCCTCTAATGCCCTAGCCTCTTTGTCAGCCTCAATCTGCAACCTCTTAATTTCTTTTTCAGCCTCTAACTTTCTTTCAGCTTCCTTTTCTAATCTTTCCGATTCTAATTTTCTTTCTGCTTCAAATTTTCTTTCTTCACGTTCAATATATTTGTCACATTCAGTAGTGACATAAGCAATCATAACTTGCCCGTCCATTCCTAACTCTTTAGCAGCCTGCATAGCAGCAGATCGAAATTTCGCCAGGTCGGCCATTTTCTAAGAGGCAAATTTATACAATGTCTAACTTAAACAAGTCAATCTATAACTAATTATCTAAGGACACCCACAAGCACTGAGAGCTCAACCTTATTTATTTTCCACCCAAGGATACCTTTTAAATTTTTATTATTCCCTGAAGTGAATTACCCCCAATATATATAATAAGAGAAGATTCAAAATCCCGGACAGGACCCCAATATATGTGGTAAAGTGGGATGATATAAATATTTATAGGGGACTTAGTGTACTGACTGAGATCAGCTGTGAAGGTATCTGTATCTAATAAGTGTGGTGTATTACAGATGACCTTACTTTGCTACCACATTTAGACCTCAGTCAGACTTATTCTGGAATATTATGATGACTACGTTGAATGTCTAGGGTTATGATAGTGATGAAGTGTATGTTCACAACAACCAACAGACAGATAAACAATTTAATTTAATCCACAATACTTTACAACACTGTGACACTCACATACATAGAACACTCTATAAGACTATCTTAATAAGTCAAGTGTAACTTTTAAAAATATGTATTAATTCCTTTCAATAATAGATATCCTGATTCAACTACAAAGGGAACCAGGAATCACAATCAAATGTAATCACAAGTTGTATGTACACAATTTATAGATAGGATCTTTGTATTGACATATATTATTATTACAATATGTGTGTAAGTTGTGATGTAGTACTATGAGGTAATACTGGCTTTTCAAGCTAGGTTGTTGTTTGTCATCATGACTTCAAGTGTTTGTTTCTGGTGGAAATAATATTGGAAAGGTTCACAGTTTCTTTTTATTTGAAACAAACAAATGTACCTCCTGATTTAATGTAAAGTCACTTTTAGAGGGGGGGGGGGGTATACACAAGATTGAGCTGCTCTGGCCAACGTAATCTTAACTTCTGTGTGGGCGGCAGGAAACAGTCTCCACTGCTCGCTTGCTTCACCGTTTTCTTGAGAAACCACACTGGTCGATATCTTGACCAAGAAGTATGCTACCAGCCTCTGGATTCAGCAAAACTCAGATCAGGTGCTGCTTTAATACGTTAGTACCACGGTCCCTGAAACAAGAAGGTTGTACCTCCTACTTCAGAACTAATTTATAATCTGTTTCCACACTGAAGCACAATACATAACAAACACCGAGTTCAGCGCGGTAGGCCAACTGCTAGCTTCTCATGTAACAGTATACACCAGTATTCCTCTCCCCAATGGTTACAACGCCTCTGCAATTCCAGCATTATTTCCTTCTATTCAATAAGATAGGTGTCATAGTACTATTTGGCAATCCCATGCAGTTATACTCCTCTCCACCAAGTTTTGTTCATGGGGGAGCAATATCTAGGCTTTGCCTCTTGTTTGTTACTGAACCACACACATACAGACATAAATTATCAATTCACATTCAGTTTTCATCAAAAGATATCAAATATGTCTAGCTTACCACAATTTAAGGAAATATTAAACAAATACGTTGACTGGCGATGAGTTATGGCACAATTCCGATCTGCCTCTGTCCCAGGCTTTCATTAGAAACATATGAGCTGGATCTCAACGCACTTGCTTTTACACAGTTTAATTTCAAAAAGTGGCACTGAACTGACGCTCCTAATTGACTATATTAAATGGTCTAGCCAATGAGACCATGTTTACAAAAGCTTTTGAAAAAAAGTACCCTTCCTATCGTTTCCATTAACAACCAAAAATAGTATCTGCAATCGACTAATCATGTTTAGCCTTACATATTATTCTAGCCAATCAAATCGGATTTAACGTGGTGGCCTCATTTCCTCTAAAGCAGTGTCCAAACACGCCATTATGAGCAAATATGATCCTGTGTTGTCAGACAACACCACTATAATATTTTGGCTATAATTTGTTAATTATTAGACTATTTGCTTAACACCTAACATATTCTTTGTCAGCAAGACCTAAGGCACCCAAATATATAAGTTTAATGGAGCCAAGTGGTTTCGTTCAAAATATGTATTTTCTTCTAGGATAGTCGTGCTGTTACCACCTCCTCACTTCCATACTATGGGGTGTCTTCTGTACTGTCAGGCTAATGTCAGGATTTCAGACGTAAAACAGTATTGTGTCATGTTTCCTAATAAGCATTAACCATGTTTTCAAAACCTAACCGTGTATTGGTAGTGTTTTTTTTTTATTACTGTTTATTTGAAAAAAAAATTAGTGCTTCATGCCTTTCGCGTTCACTTTTTCATCGCGAGACGACGTGGTAGTATTGCCTGCGTTCCTCCTTCTCTCTCTCTCTCTCTCTCTCTCTCTCTCTCTCTCTCTCTCTCTCTCTCTCTCTCTTCTAAGCCCGTCTGTCTTTTAGTTTACGTAGTGTATAAAATGACATTAATGTAATATTAATCTAGGTCATTACGCAGTGTGTCTATCTCACGGCCGTATAAGAAATACAGTACCAGTTTTATTTTTAGAAACGCGTGTAGTTTATGCAGTAGGCTTTTACTATCAAACGTGGAAGCGTTTCAGTAGAAAAAGGGGATTTCTTGTTCAGCTATCATGGCGTTCTATAACACACGCGTACGCTAGTGTGACCGCACTGTTCTTTTACCATTCTTCTTTCCTTTATTGAATTACTGCGTTAGGCTTTACATTTACTTTCTAATTTAGATATGTGGATTTAGAATTTCTCACGACAGTTGACAGATACTAAGCCCTGAAAAGGACTAACATTGCCTATCTGCTAGCATATTAAAGCCCTGAAAAGGACTGCCAGCTATGCCAACGCTGCCCGTGCACCCTCAATGTTCAGGGAACACCGAATATAGTGAACTCTATGTGCAACAATAATTTTATCTGGTCATGTTAAATGAGTCTTTTTTTTTTTTAAATGCCCGTCTTATTTACAATTTGTCAATCATTTATTTTGATGTCTTTCTTTAATATTATCATCATATCAACATAATTATTCCTAACAGTCACGTGTTCGTTGCCTTCTCATATCTCCTTATCTTTCTAGGTGTTATTTCTAGTGATTTTCCATTTAAGATTGTGATTTTAAAAAAAATGAAAATAATAATTCTAATATTTTCTTCAAAGAAATGTCCCTGTAGTGTCATTTGCTGCAAGCTATACTTACTTACTTAGTCATTCCCCTTCTACTGTGAGGTGTAGAGGTGCTGCAAGCTATGCACAGTATAATCAAAGAGCATGACAAAAAATAATAGTATATAATAGTTAGTATAATAAGAAATTAAATTTCTAGTAATTTTCCAGACACAATATTACAGTTTTTTCTTGAGTTATGTGGGATATGTTGGTGAATAAGAAGGATGTAGAAGTGATTGCATCTGTATTTAGACTGGGTCGTTCGTCGGTCCAACGTTCCATAGTTATGTGGAGTAGTTAATAGGAAGGATGTAGAAATGATTGCATCTGTATTTAGTCTGGGTTGTTCGTTGGTCCAATGTTCCATAGTTACGTGGAGTAGTGAATAAGAACGATGTAGAAGTGATTACATCTGTACTTAGTCTGGGTCTCGTCGGTCTAACGTTCCATAGTTATGTGGAGTAGTCGCGGCAATGACTACTGTCCACGAAGCATTATTTTTGTGGTGCTTATTTGGCACTGTGGTTAGTCACTATTCACTCCCGTAGAGAGGCGGTGGTGCTGTTCGGATGGTCCTGGGTTCGAGTCTCCGGTAAGCCTATCATATTTGTTGCTTTTCAGTTATCCAGTTTTCTACTTCTTTACTTCTTACGAGTGACTGCAACATATCAATTTATTTATATTATTTATTCAGTGCTATTCGCGTTGTTTCCGAATGTTCCCGAAAGGTGGTGCGATTGTTGCTTCCGTTTCAGGCGCTACTTTCATACTAAGCTAATTATTATTGACAGGACTGGGATAGATGTAACAGAGTTGTGACATTGTTAAAAGCCAGACCACACGGTCCTTTATATTTGAACATGCGCCCTAATATAACCAACAGACCCTGTTTTAGGTGTGGTGCCTCGCCAAACTAGGCCAACGTTTTTTTTTCTTCTAATACACCATTGTTGAAACTCAGTTATCACCAATTACACCAGACTACAAGATCTTTTATATTTGGACATGCACCCTAATATAACCAGCGGACTTTGTGTCTTCGTTGAACGTGACGCGCCTTCCAAAACGAGGCCAAACATTATTTTTAAAACAGATGTAACAGTTCTAATGTTACATACTTTCTTGTCTGGTTTGATATACATATAAATGACATAATATGATGAAACTAAATGCAACACCGCACTTTCCATAACATTAGGCGCACTTTTTTTTTAAATTCTTGAAAATACTGCAATAAAATCCCACTACTTCCTTCATACGCGTCTTTGGAAAGTAAGCAAGATTCTCGTATTTACTAGAGGGGTAACGTGGTTTTTACGTTAGTTATCTTTTTAGAGAGAAATATAACTTTTACACCGGTTGTTTCGAGAAAGTAATGAAAAGTATTTTTCACTGACAAAGTAATACAGTAACAGATCAGCTGAAAGTGATGATGGTCCGCCGCCATCAGAGAAAATTATAAACTGATTTGGCTGAGTAAGAAATCTGTACTTTAAAAGTGAGTAACATTATTTTACCGTCTGAAGCTTTGGTGTGTCTTATGGACCTGAGAATATTTCATGTTAATCCCAAATACAGCCCCTGCGTCACCGTAAGTTTGAGATTGGTATGATATAATGGTATTCTTTAAGCTTCCAACCTAGGTATTACCGTTTATGTAAAGATACCTGAGTATCTAACGATTTCAATTTTAACATTCAGTAATGTTGCATGGGACTGGAAACTCCATAATGTAAAACAGATTGATACCGCTGCAAGAGTACAAACATACTTTAATACAGGCTTCCTGTAAGTGGGCAGTTGCTAAGGCGGCTCCATACTCCATAAGGAGCAAACAAGGGAAATGGTGATAATGATACAATAATAATACAATAATGTTCCTCTTATTAACGACTGGATCACTCCGTTAGCTCAATTATCGCCATAATATAATCTTTTATTTCCTGGGCTGGTGCTACGTGTTTCTATATATTTTTTTTTGTTTTATTTTGAGAGCACTAATGAAATAAATTACGATATGCCAAGGTTTGACGGATGTAACGGAGGTACAAGGTTGTATTTCCTTGTTAGAGGAGACGGCTCAAAGTATGATTTCTTGTCTATTAACATAATTGTGCACATTAATGTATTTCCCCCAGGTACCTCGGAGTTGCGTCCCTTGCTGGGTCTCTCCATGATGACACGTGCAATGAGGTTCCCGGGCTGGTGCATGAGCAGTTACAGGTGTGCAAGGACAACCCCCAGTCCCTGTTCTGTATCAGCGAGGGCGCAAAAAGAGGCATCCTAGAGTGTCAGAGTCAGTTCCGCTTTGAGAGATGGAACTGCAGTACACAGAAGAACTTCACAGTTTTTGGGCCTGTTCTCAGGAAAGGTAGGATGTAGTAAAATATATCATGTGTCTCCATTCTTCTTCGTCAACGAAAACTCAAGTTCTTTGTCGGTTCTCCCTTTTTCGTGCATTGTCAAGTCTTGCTTACAGTCACCCACCACTCTGTCACTCCAGATCAATAACTATTCATATATTACATATCACCACTGATATTCTCTTATCCTTGGTTCAAAAGCCGTGCCGGATTATTCGTTTTACCAGACCAACAGAGGTCACGTAATAATAATTAATTAATAAACCTCTAACCCCCTAATTATACACCTCACTCGCCTCTAAAGTACTGTGGCTGCTAGACACTTAAATTAAACAAATATTAAATGTCAATTAAATTATCAGATGAAATACAGGTACCTCAGTATCCATTATTGTCCCTTCATTTATAGACAATCTAGTATCGATATGACCTCGTGTATACGCGTAACAACACCAATGACACATCCATCTTTCTTAGAAGCCACGACTAGGGGTAAGTTCAAGTAAAATGAGCTAATAATAACACACATTCAATGAATAACCACCGAATACCGCAGTGTAAACAGTCGCGCGCTACACACTACGCCGTCTGTGGTAATCCAGTAAACTGGTCTGGAGGTAGCATGAATTTCAATCACCCTGCCGTAATTGTGTCCGGATTAAAAGATATGCCAGACCATCCGTTCTTGGAAAATCGGTGGCGTATTTGTACTGGATCTCACTTTTTCATATACTTAATTTTTCCGCAATAGGTGGTATGAGCGATCTTAAACCGCACTATGCCTTTGGTTTCAGTCACGTATGAGTGGACCTACATGGCAATTTTACCGTCCTTGGAACAAAATGTTAAAATACCATTTAAGAAAAGTTCCCTCAACACTACCTTGTGGTAGTAAACTAAACCGTTTCTTTAAGCTAGTAAGACTTACACTATATTTTCGATCAATTTACGGTTACGTTATCGTTTACCATTCCACTTATCATGATTGCATGTTAAAATATATTTTACCATTCCATCTAAACTTAGTATAAATCTTAAAATAACTGAACGGAAATGTTAAAATATCTTTTACTGCTCCACCAAAACTGTGAAGACATGTTAAAATATATTTCACCATTCTACCTGACTGAAGAGCCCATGTTTTAATACATTTCGTGAGTAGATATGGTGAGCGTGAACGTTTATCCGTGTGTGTGTGTGATATTCACTTGATATATACCAGAATTTCTGTTCACCTTAACTGTTTTAGGAGCCACGGTAGCGCACTGATTTGTGCACTGGCTTCCTAACTCGATGGCCAATGGTTCAATCCCCAGTTGTGGGATTTTTTTAGACCACAAACTGCTCCAGGGTCGACCCAGCCTCAGAAATTGGGTACTAGAGCAACTCTGGGAAGGTTAAGGCGGCCGGCGTGATGATGACCACATCATCCCTAGTGTGCCGATGGTCAAGAAAATATGGGCCTAGCACCATATTTCCAATACGCCTCAATGGGCCTGTAACGGGATTCTTTTTTACCGTTCTTAACTGTTTTTATATTACATAATAATAATAAATTCTTTAAGCACCAAACACGGCGCATAAGGCAGAAACCAGTGCTCTCCAGGTTGTACGTTGTGACGCCACTCCTCTTAGCTCTTGCACATTGTTTAATCCCAACGTTCTTCCTTCTCTTATTATTGTTCTTCTGAGTGTTTCTTTTGGTCTTCCTTTTTTCCTCTTACCCTCAGGAACCCAAGTGAGTGCCTGCAATGGTATTCTGTTGTTTTGCATTCGTAGGACATGACCGATATATGACCATCGTCTTTTCCTTATATAGTTGGAGACATATTTCTGCCTAGCGTCTTCTCTTATCTGTCGATTAGTCTTGAATTCTTTATATTACATACTTCATTAATATTACCTTACAAATCCTAATTTCAAACACATATAAATTTATAGCCTGAAAAAGTTCACAGCGCCGTGAGAGCAAACCATATCGAGGTAATTTATTCGTAAATATGAACACAGCTTTTCTTTTGTAAATATGAAACTCGCTTCTATTTTGTAAGTATTCTGGGGTTTGGAGTGGCAAAGAGGTATGGCGGCCGCCTCTAATTCCAAAGGCACCGGGTTCCCAGTACAGGGAATATATTTGATGGCATTTTTTTTCTTTTCAGAACCAATGCGTCCTAATAATGTCACACTTCCCCCCGATCTCCTGGGTAGGAAGATCGGATGCCTAGCCTTCTCAAATAAGGGTGAAAAAATAGGAGCTCCCGTGTGCAAGTTGCGCACGTTAAAAATCCTTCGGCAGTTGGAAGTCGTAAAGAGTGGGTCATACAGCCACTGCCCTGGCAAATATTTATAAAATTGGGAAAAAACCTACCCACCTGTCAAATAACACTAGTCAACAACCAAAACGTACCAGAAATGAAAATAGCTGATCTTAACTAATTTTGGTGTGCTGAAAACGAAAATGACATTAAAAAATGTTGATTGGCTCTAGTTTTCAAGATATATGCTACGAGTTTTATTTAAGTACGGTCAATTTATATATATGACGCAACTGTTGTGGGCGATTGCATAATTTTTTCTAATGACCAATAAAAATGTAACTAGAAGTTGCTGATGCCATCCTACCTATGATTACATCACCTTTGTGTATAAATATCTTATCTCTGATAAAATTTTTCCATTAGTTAGTGCATTTGTCCTTATCAAAAGTATCGTAGTTAGAAATGCCTAGGACATGTGTGAACAGTGCTAATAATTTCTGTTATATATGTGGTGAGGTGACATTTCTATCACAAAAACGAAATATAACTAAAGTGATTAAGAAGACGTACAGTTTGTATTTTGGCTGCAGAATAGGAGATCAAGATAAGAGCTGGGCGCAACACATATGCTGCAATACATGTGCAGCACATCTTAAACTGTGGTTGACTGGCAAAAGACAAGCTATGCCTTTTGCAGTCCCAATGATTTGGAGAGAGCCCACTGTTCATCTCAACAACTATTACTTTTGCATGGTCCCTCCAATTGGGAAAGGCATATCAAAGAAGAAAAATGGACTCTGGAATATCCAAACATCCCCTCTGCAATACGTCCGGTACCACATGGCGATGACCTACCAGTTCCCAAAGTGCCAGAATTATTTTCAGCTGCTTCCACTGATGAAGAAGAGGACATTGGTGGTCCTGAACCATCAACCTCAAGCGACCCAGATTTTGAGCAATCTACATCCACTAAACCACACTTAATAACCCAAGGTGAACTGAATGATCTTGTAAGAGATCTGAATTTACCGAAGAACAAGGCGGAGCTTTTGGGTTCCAGATTGCAACAGTGGAATCTCCTGGCAGAAGATGTTACAATTTCTGTGTAAATGAACCGCCGGAAGCCGCTTATTACATTCGTTTTCAAAGAGGGTGACCTTTCTGCGTGCCAAAACATTTCTGGTTTAATGGCAGCCCTCAAAATCAATTACATACCGGAAGAGTGGAGGCTGTTCATTGATTCATCCAAGACGAGTCTTAAAGCTGTTTTGTTGAATAATGGTAATGTGTTACCGTCAATTCCAGTTGGTCACACAGTTCATATGAAAGAAACTTATAAAAACATTAAGCAGCTTTTGAAGTGTATAAACTACGATCATCATCATTGGTCACTTTGCGGTGACTTAAAAGTGGTCGCTCTTTTGCTTGGACTACAGGGTGGATACACCAAGTACTGTTGCTTTCTCTGTGAGGGGGATAGCCGTGCACGAAGTGACCACTACATTTAAGACATTGGCCAATTAGGCAGGCATTGCAGCCTGGCAGTAAGAACGTTGAGAACCCAGCACCTGTCGACACCAGCAAGATTTTGTTGCCACCCATGCACATTAAGCTGGGTCTAATGAAAAACTTTGTCAAGGCAATGGAGAAAACAGATGAGGCTTTCAAATACCTCATCAAAAAATTTCCAAGACTGAGTAAAGCTAAAATAAGAGAGGGAGTATTTGTTGGTCCGCAAATTCGAAAACTTCTTCATGATGACGAGTTTCTTTGTGTGTTGCATGGCAAGGAAAAAGCAGCATGGCTAGCATTTAAGTCGGTGGTGGACAATTTTCTTGGAAACAACAGATCTGATAATTACAATGAAATTGTAGAAAATCTCCTTCTGAAGTATAAGAGTCTTGGCTGCAACATGTCTTTGAAAATTCATTTTCTGGATTCTCATCTGAATTTCTTTGCGTCAAACTGTGGAGCGGTCAGTGATGAGCATGGTGAACGATTTCACCAGGACATTGCTGCTATGGAGACAAGGTATCAAGGCAATTGGAGCCCTTCAATGCTTGCTGATTACTGTTGGACTGTGACAAGAGACACCTCATCGATTGACTACAAGAAGCAAGCAAAGAGAGCTCGAACAGCGACTGAATAATGACCGAATGGGTTCAAATGTGCCTTTTTAAAACATGATATGTGAACTTTAAATAATGTTTTTATTTTTTCTATCATTTTATGTTGAAATATCAATTAATTGAGTATGTAACCACAATTTTTATAATGCTAAAGTAGAAAGACTAGCTGTTCACCCCAGAGAATTAAACAAGCATACATTATTTGTATTACTGTAATGTAAATTAATCATTTAAAGAAAAACCAGAGCCAATTGGTGAATTTCATTATGATATTTGAAATCAGCATGTCAAAATCAATAAGAAATGGTATATTTAATTTCTGGTACAAATAACTTTTGAAAATTTGTTGACTAGTGTAATTGATCGTTCTCTTTTGCAGTTCTCTCTCTCTCTCTCTCTCTCTCTCTCTCTCTCTCTCTCTCTCTCTTTCTCTCTCTGCCATTATCTATTTATTTCTCATTTTTGGAGCACAGAAATCTGTGCTCCATTCACTGTTAACATTTTCACACTTCGATTTGTGTCAGGTCAAGGCGTCATTGACCATCTTAAGGATTAATAGTAATCGCTTAAGTGATTGCACCAGCTTGACTTCAGGCGTGAATTGTTTGTTTACGTCTGCGCAACCCACTTCCGTAAAGACTGGTCAATGGGGGTGTGTCGCTGCAGTGTTACTACAAGCGACTAGGGGTATCTGATAAGTGATGCAATCACTTGTCTCGAAGTTACCTATGATGATAATTACAGAAAATATCAATCTGGGGAGACATTTTGAAGTCCTGAGTGTAAACCTGATCGATAATAGACGGAAGCTGGCATACCATTGTGGTAAAGTGGGATGATATAAATATTTATAGGGGACTTAGTGTACTGACTGAGATCAGCTGTGAAGGTATCTGTATCTAATAAGTGTGGTGTATTACAGATGAACTTACTTTGCTACCACATTTATACCTCAGTCAGACTTATTCTGGGATATAGTGATGACTACGTTGAATGTCTAGGGTTATGATAGTGATGAAGTGTATGTTCACAACAACCAACAGACAGATAAACAATTTAATTTAATCCACAATACTTTACAACACTGTGACACTCACATACATAGAACACTCTATAAGACTATCTTAATAAGTCAAGTGTAACTTTTAAAAATATGTATTAATTCCTGTCAATAATAGATATCCTGATTCAACTACAAAGTGAACCAGGAATCACAATCAAATGAAATCACAAGTTGTATGTACACAATTTATAGATAGGATCTTTGTATTGACATATATTATTATTACAATATGTGTGTAAGTAGTGATGTAGTACTATGAGGTAATACTGGCTATTCAAGCTATGTTGTTGTTTGTCATCATGACTTCAAGTGTTTGTTTCTGGTGGAAATAATATTGGAAAGGTTCACAGTTTCTTTTTATTTGAAACAAATAAATGTCCCTCTTGATTTAAGGTAAAGTCACTTTTAGAGGGGGGGGGGGGGGGTATACACAAGATTGAGCTGCTCTGGCCAACGTAATCTTAACTTCTGTGTGGGCGGCAGGAAACAGTCTCCTATGCTCGCTTGCTTCACAGTTTTCTTGAGGAACAACACTGGTCGATATCTTGACCAAGGAGTATGCTATCAGCCTCTGGATTCAGCAAAACTCAGACCATGTGCTGCTTTAATACTTTAGTACCACGGTCCCTGAAACAAGAAGGTTGTACCTCCTACTTCAGAACTAATTTATAATCTATTTCCACACTGAAGCACAATACATAACAAACACCGAGTTCAGCGCTGTAAGCCAACTGCTAGCTTCTCATGTAACAGTATACACCAGTATTCCTCTCCCTAATGGTTACAACGCCTCTGCAATTCCAGCATTAATTCCTTCTATTCAATAAGATAGGTGTCATAGTACTATTTGGCAATCCCATGCAGTTATACTCCTCTCCGACAAGTTTTTCTCATGATAGAGCAATATCTAGGCTTTGCCTCATGTTTGTTACTGAACCACACACATACAGACATAAATTTATCAATTCACATTCAATTTTCATCTAAAAGATATCAAATATGTCTAGCTTACCACAATTCACGGAAATATTAAACAAATACGTTGACTGGCGATGAGTTATGGCACAATTCCGATCTGCCTCTGTCCCAGGCTTTTATTAGAAAAATATGAGCTGGATCTCAACGCACTTGCTTTTACAAATTGGATTTTCAAAAAGTGGCACTGAACTGACGCTCCTAATTGACTATATTAAATGGTCTAGCCAATGAGACCATGTTTACAAAAGCTTTTGAAAAAAAAGTACCCTTCCTATCGTTGCCATTAACAACCAAAAATAGTATTTGCAGTCGACTAATCATGTTTCGCCTTACATATTATTCTAGCCAATCAAATCGGATTTAACGTGGTGGCCTCATTTCCTCTAAAGCAGTGTCCAAACACGCCATTATGAGCAAATATGATCCTGTGTTGTCAGACAACACCACTATAATATTTTGGCTATAATTTGTTAATTATTAGACTATTTGCTTAACACCTAACATATTCTTTGTCAGCAAGACCTAAGGCACCCAAATATATAAGTTTAATGGAGCTAAGTGGCTTCGTTCAAAATATGTATTTTCTTCTAGGATAGTCGTGCTGTTACCACCTCCTCACTTCCATACTATGGGGTGTCTTCTGTACTGTCAGACTAATGTCAGGAGCTTAGACATAAATCAGTAGAATGTCATGTTTCCTAATAAGCATTAAACATGTTTTCAAAACCTAACCGTGTATTGGTAGTGTTTTTTTTTATTACTGTTTATTTGAAAAAAATTAGTGCTTCATGCCTTTCGCGTTCACTTTTTCATCGCGAGACGAACGTGGTAGTATTGAATGCGTTCCTCCGTACATCTCTCTCTCTCTCTCTTCTAAGCTCGTCTGTCTTTTCTTTTACTTAGTGCATAAAATGACCTTAATGGAATATTAAATCTAGGTCATTACGCAGTGTGTCTATCTCAAGGTTTTCTAAGAAACACAGTACCAGTTTTCTTTTTAGAAACGCGTGTATTTTATACAGTAGGCTTTACTATCAAACGTGAAAGCGTTACAATTATGCAGACGAAGTAGAAAAAGGGGATTTCTTGTTAGCTAGTATGACGTTCTATAACACAGGCGTACGCTATGGTGACCGCACTGTTCTTTTACCATTCTTCTTTCCTTGTATTGAATTAATTCGTTAGGCTTTACATTTCCTTTTTAATTTATATATGTGGATTTAGAATGTTTCACGACAAATTCTCCCCACTTAAAACAGACGTTATATGTCAGTCTATAATTCTATATACACATAGAGAAATTTAATATTATTCCTGGGGCTTACGGTGATTTTCATCACACGGATGGCGGCTTAGAAAATCCGCTCCCAGGTTAGTTTTTTTCAGAAATATACTCTATGCTGAATTGGAATGGCTGCAAAAGTAAGGACCATCTGAGTAACCTCGAATTTTCATGCCTAGCCTGCGCTAGAAACGACAAGGGTTTGTGATCCGTTTGCAACTTAAATGCCTTCCCATACAGATAAATATTGAATTTCTTGATTGCCCATATTACTGCAAGACATTCTTTTTCGCTAGTTGAGTAATTGGTTTCAGCTTTATTCAACTTTCTGCTAGCATATGCCACTGGGGTTAATTCCCCATTCAGTGCATCTGATTTTTGTAATAGGGTCGCGCCTAACCCGATATTACTTGCATCCGTTCTCACAATGAATTCTTGACTTAAGTCAGGTAATTTCAAAATAGGTTTGCTTGTGAGCTTTTCCTTCAATTCCTGGTATGCCAATTCACACTGGGCTGTCCAGGTAATTCGATCTGGATTTCCTTTGCGTGTCAAATCAGTTAACGGTGCACATATGGAATTAAAGTTTTTGATATACTTTTGGTAGAAACCACATAATGAGACAAAGGATCTCACGTCTTTCTTGGTTTGTGGTCTCGGGGCTTTCTTTAGTTTCTCTAAATTCTTGGGGTCAGGGGTCATGTTTCCCTGATGGACTGTGTGTCCCAAGAATTCTAATTCTTTACATCCAACGCAACATTTGGTTGGTCGGGCTGTTAAATTCGCTTCTCTAAGTCGATTAAACAGCATGTTCAGAGAGTCAATGTGTTCCTCAAATATTTCTGTTGCTATAAGGATATCATCCATGAAATTTGTGATGCATGGATTATTCAGAGGATCCAACAATTTTCTCATCATTCTAGAGAAGACACTAGGCGCATTCTTCAATCCAAATGGCAATCTGTTAAACTCATAGTGTCCCTCTGAGGTACTAAAAGCTAGGTACGGTCTAACCTCAGGCTTTACTGGAATCTGATAGTATCCTTTACTCAGATCCACTTTTGAGAAATATTTAGCTTTATTTAGCCTGGCAAACAACTGATTTGTATCCGGCAATGGATCCACCTGACCTTCTGTGATAGCATTCAGTCTCCTGTAATCTATACAGAGTCTATGTTCTCCAGAGGGTTTCCTTAAGAGTACCACACTGGAACTATACGAAGATTCACTGTGTGAAATTATTCCCTCCTTCAACAAATAGTCTATCTCTTCCTTCAAGGCTTTCTCCTTAGCAAAAGGAATCGAATAGGCTTTCATACAGACAGGTGTGGGGTCTATCAGTTTCATATCATATTCCAATAAGTTTGTATGCCCCGGTCGGTCCGTTAACACCTCTGTATGATCATCTAGAACCTGTTGCACTCTCTCCTTCTGATTTTTCGTTAAATGTGTACTGATTTTCACCTGTGCCGCTGTCTCACAGGGATGTAATGGATATTCAAATGATGAAAGTGGTTCCTTTTTCATCTCCATTGCAATGGACAAGGTCAACAAGTGTGTCTCTTCCTGATTTTCTCTTTCCAAATATTTCTTCAGGAGATTCACATGATAGATTTTTTCTTTCCCCTTCTTATCTATCTTATAATTGGTTCTAGACACCTTCTCTAGAACTGTATATGGACCTTGCCATCCAATTTGTAACTTATTCTGACTACCGGGTAGAAGAAGCAGTACCTTCTCTCCCACAGCCAAATCTCTGTCTTTAGCTTTCCTGTTGTAATAGGCAGCATGTTTTTTCCTGGCTTGTCTCAAATTTTCATTGGCAAGTTTCCAGCCAGTTTTTAAACGAGTGGTCAGCTCATTCACATATTGGTATGAGGATGTAATATTTTCCTCTGCCTTTTCATCAGTCCACGTTCTTAACAGAGTTACATATGGACTTTTAAATTCGGAAACTTATTTTTCCTGGCACATGTCAGGTCCTTTGCACTCGAAGCCCTGTTGTGATGACTTTTCTTCCCAGAATCATCATTCACAAAACGACCGCTACCAATTTTTTTCTTGGGGCTCTCTCCCCACTTAAAATTCTTGATGAGAGATTTCCTCTCTACATCTTCTTCCTCCAGTTTACATAAGTCCGATTGAGGGATTTTCGGCTTATCCTGGGGTAAGACATCTTTTTGCACTCTCTGCATCGTGGCCATTGTAAAACAGTCAATTGAAGATTGTCCGTGAAAAGGGGCTTCCCATTCCACTTGGTCCACTTTATTATTCTTTCCAGTGTCAGGCCTACGTTTGCCCCGTGGCGTGTCCAGGTCCTGATCAATGTTCCCACTTGTGGGTGTTCCCTCATGTGCTATGCCACATCTCTCTACAAAATTTTCAATGTCCCACCTTGCCTTGGGCCAATAATAATTCTGAGCTACCTTTTGAATGATGGTACCTATTTTCTCATGGTCCCCATCTTGTTTCACATGTAAGCTCCTTATTAAGTCTGCCCTATACCTTTTTGGAAGTACCAGCTGTCCCTGACCTTTGGATCTAGTTCCAGTCTTCCGGTATATTAGTTTGTTCTTCATATAGAAGTCTCCTTTTCCTGGAGGTGTGTGACCATGGGACAATTTCCTAAAACAAGGCTTGAGGGTCTTATCCCCAGCCTGCGCCTTCCTCATCTCTTCTGGAGTGGTATTTAACATAATATCCTCCTCCTTTCTTGAGGTCGACCTGACCTGAAGGGTGGCCATTACTATAGGGTTCCTTCTGCAACGGTCAGTATCATGATTGTCCATCCGACAATTCTTACACCACCTCCTTTTTTGGTTGAAAGATTTTCTTTCATCAAATTTCCTTTCATCGAATTGTGGGGTTTTATTTTTATTGTCATACCGTGGCCTATCAAACTGGTGCTTACCTTTGTTCTGATCTCTAGGATCAAATTTATTAAAGTTCTGTGGTGCCTTAAAATTATCTGCCTGTTTCTTTTTATTACTTGTTACCTCTGCTTGAGCTGCTTGATACCTTTCAGCGACATTTAGTAACTCACCCAGCCTCTCTGCACCTTGTTCCATGAGAAACTTTCTCAGGTCTGGAGCCATGGACTCTCTTAGTTGTTCTATAAGGATCATTTCCTTAAGATCTTGGGTTTTCCCCAGAGAAGTCCATTTCTCCAAGTATGTCTCTAACCGTGCAGAGAACTGGTGATAGGTTTCACCTGACAGTAGTTTAGCATTCCTAAATTTTTTTCTATAAATTTCACCATTCTTTTCATATCTTAACAAAAGAGCCTGCTTTAGCATGTCATAATTTTCTTGATCATCTCTGCTCATTTTGGCAAAAACATCATAAGCCGTACCACGAAGCCCTTGAGATAACTTTAAGCTCCACCTTTCTCTCTCTAACCCATACGTGGTAGCTAATAGTTCATATCTATTTAGATAGCTCTCAATATCATCTTCTCTCTCAACAAAATGATCTAAATGAAAGTTCATAGCTGAGGTTGAGGCTCCCTGACTAGCAGAGGCATCAGAGGTAAAGGGACTGGCACCATTTTCAGGAGCATGGCCTTGAATTTCCAACTCCCTTAGTCGTAACTCGTGCTCCTTTTGTAATCTCTTATCTTCTGCTTCCCTCTCTGCAGCTAATCGCTTGTCTTCCCTTTCGGCAGTCAGTCTTTTTTCTTCTGCCTCCAATTGGACCTTCTTAGCCTCAGCCTCCAATTGTAACTTCTTATCCTCTTTGTCAGCCTCAATCTGCAACCTCTTAATTTCTTTTTCAGCCTCTTTTTCTAATCTTTTTTCTTCGCGTTCAATAAATTTGTCACATTCAGTAGTGACATAAGCAATCATAACTTGCCCGTCCATTCCTAACTCTTTCGCAGCCTGCATAGCAGCAGATCGAAATTTTGCCAGGTCGGCCATTGTCTAACAGGCAAATTTATACAATGTCTAACCTAAACAAGTCAATCTTTACTAATTATCCAAGGACAACCACAAGCACTGAGAGCTCAACCTTATTTATTTCCACCCAAGGATACCTTTTTAATTTTTATTATTTCCAGAAGTGAATTACTCCCAATATATATGCTAGGGGAAGGTTCAATATCCCGGGAGCGAGACCCCAATATATGTGGTAAAGTGGGATGATATAAATATTTATAGGGGACTTAGTGTACTGACTGAGATCAGCTGTGAAGGTATCTGTATCTAATAAGTGTGGTGTATTACAGATGACCTTACTTTGCTACCACATTTATACCTCAGTCAGACATTCTGGGATATAGTGATGACTACGTTGAATGTCTAGGGTTATGATAGTGATGAAGTGTATGTTCACAACAACCAACAGACAGATAAACAATTTAATTTAATCCACAATACTTTACAACACTGTGACACTCACATACATATAACACTCTATAAGACTATCTTAATAAGTCAAGTGTAACTTTTAAAAATATGTATTAATTCCTGTCAATAATAGATATCCTGATTCAACTACAAAGTGAACCAGGAATCACAATCAAATGAAATCACAAGTTGTATGTACACAATTTATAGATAGGATCTTTGTATTGACATATATTATTATTACAATATGTGTGTAAGTAGTGATGTAGTACTATGAGGTAATACTGGCTTTTCAAGCTATGTTGTTGTTTGTCATCATGACTTCAAGTGTTTGTTTCTGGTGGAAATAATATTGGAAAGGTTCACAGTTTCTTTTTATTTGAAACAAATAAATGTCCCTCTTGATTTAAGGTAAAGTCACTTTTAGAAGGGGAGGGGGGGTATACACAAGATTGAGCTGCTCTGGCCAACGTAATCTTAACTTCTGTGTGGGCGGCAGGAAACAGTCTCCTATGCTCGCTTGCTTCACAGTTTTCTTGAGGAACAACACTGGTCGATATCTTGACCAAGGAGTATGCTATCAGCCTCTGGATTCAGCAAAACTCAGACCATGTGCTGCTTTAATACTTTAGTACCACGGTCCCTGAAACAAGAAGGTTGTACCTCCTACTTCAGAACTAATTTATAATCTATTTCCACACTGAAGCACAATACATAACAAACACCGAGTTCAGCGCTGTAAGCCAACTGCTAGCTTCTCATGTAACAGTATACAGCAGTATTCCTCTCCCTAATGGTTACAACGCCTCTGCAATTCCAGCATTAATTCCTTCTATTCAATAAGATAGGTGTCATAGTACTATTTGGCAATCCCATGCAGTTATACTCCTCTCCGACAAGTTTTTCTCATGATAGAGCAATATCTAGACTTTGCCTCATGTTTGTTACTGAACCACACACATACAGACATAAATTTATCAATTCACATTCAATTTTCATCTAAAAGATATCAAATATGTCTAGCTTACCACAATTCACGGAAATATTAAACAAATACGTTGACTGGCGATGAGTTATGGCACAATTCCGATCTGCCTCTGTCCCAGGCTTTTATTAGAAAAATATGAGCTGGATCTCAACGCACTTGCTTTTACAAATTTGATTTTCAAAAAGTGGCACTGAACAGACGCTCCTAATCGACTATATTAAATGGTCTAGAGAATGAGACCATGTTTACAAAAGCTTTTGAAAAAAAAAGTACCCTTCCTATCGTTGCCATTAACAACCAAAAATAGTATTTGCCATCAACTAATCATGTTTCGCCTTACATATTATTCTAGCCAATCAAATCGGATTTAACGTGGTGAACTCATTTCCTCTAAAGCAGTGTCCAAACACACCATTATAAGCAAATATGATCCTGTGTTGTCAGACAACACCACTATAATATTTTGGCTATAATTTGTTAATTATTAGACTATTTGCTTAACACCTAACATATTCTTTGTCAGCAAGACCTAAGGCACCCAAATATATAAGTTTAATGGAGCTAAGTGGCTGCGTTCAAAATATGTATTTTCTTCTAGGATAGTCGTGCTGTTACCACCTCCTCACTTCCATATTATGGGGTGTCTTCTGTACTGTCAGACTAATGTCAGGAGCTTAGACATAAATCAGTAGAATGTCATGTTTCCTAATAAGCATTAAACATGTTTTCAAAACCTAACCGTGTATTGGTAGTGTTTTTTTAATTACTGTTTATTTGAAAAAAATTAGTGCTTCATGCCTTTCGCGTTCACTTTTTCATCGCGAGACGAACGTGATAGTATTGAATGCGTTCCTCCGTACATCTCTCTCTCTCTCTCTCTCTTCTAAGCTCGTCTGTCTTTTCTTTTACTTAGTGCATAAAATGACCTTAATGGAATATTAAATCTAGGTCATTACGCAGTGTGTCTATCTCAAGGTTTTCTAAGAAACACAGTACCAGTTTTCTTTTTAGAAACGCGTGTATTTTATACAGTAGGCTTTACTATCAAACGTGAAAGCGTTACAATTATGCAGACGAAGTAGAAAAAAGGGGATTTCTTGTTAGCTAGTATGACGTTCTATAACACAGGCATACGCTATTGTGACCGCACTGTTCTTCTTTTACCATTCTTCTTTCCTTGTATTGAATTAATTCGTTAGGCTTTACATTTCCTTTTTAATTTTTATATGTGGATTTAGAATGTTTCACGACAACCATATATGGCGACTGTAAACAACACATTTATTTGTGCGTTTGTTATGTTGGAATTTTTCGTGACAGACAAGGAAATATATGCTCTCGCATACTATTGGCTTGGCCATTGAAATGTAAAAATACAACATTTCTGATTGGGGGCCTTGTCATTAGTAGCAATCTGGATGTGGTCCGAATATTGCCTTATAACTTAGCGCCTTGTGAGTTTACCACACTATGAAATTCAATTCGTCAAGAAGATAGCCAAAGTAAGGAATAGGATCAGGATTCCACTTTAAAGGACCGGACAACGTGTTTGGGCATCTTGTGGATGCGTATCACAGGAAAACTCTAATTTCTTTAATACTGAAAGCCCGGAATCCTAGGAACCTGAACATTAAATCATAGTGGGATTCTATTTGCAAAGTAATACCCCAGACCACTTGTAAGAGGCATCATAAACAAGTTGTCTTTACTATTTTCACTGAGCCAGAAGTCGGTATTCCCAAAGAGATTTTGGGGTAAGTTGTACATTTGATAATTCTAAATTTTGCATTATTAACATGTGGAAATTGTTAGTGGATGTCCAAGTCATACAAGGGTGGCAACCTCAGCATAAAGAATGATGATTTCATGAACCTCAACTGCAAGAGCTGGTGACTGCTTTATGCGGGTTTCTCACAGAGAACCGAAAGCAGAGGTAGTCCCAAGTTCTATATGGAGCAAGGAGTGGACGATGACATACATGATGTTCATACTTATTATACTCGTATTATCATTTGTAACCAGTGCATATATAAATGTAAACATGTTCAAATATAAATGCTATGGATGTTTTCCGCTCACTGGGATTAATATTAATGCTCAGAGAGGGTAAAGTTCTGAGGCAGATGGGATGGTGGAATGAAAAGGGGGGAGAGGACACACCTGATTTTGCGTCAGGAAACCCACTACTCAAGAGGGTATTTGATTCTCTCTTATTTCATGATACTAGTCTGTGGTACTAATTGTTGGTGCTATCTCTGGAACAAGTGAGTGGTATAAGTGGCCTTGCAGTCAAAGCTAGACACCTATAGCAGACGGGTCTTAACAGACGCTGGACCATCTTCGCAATTATCCCACAATACTACGAGGGACGTGTTGCAGCCACCAGACTTGACCAGTGACGAAAGTGAACCAGTCCAAAGAACAAGCATCTGCTGGAGCAGAAACCAACCGATATGTTGTAGCCGTGTGGTGCAATATGTGGACTGGATCCGGCACCATTAAAGACTCTATGTTACCGGTGTGTGTGTTTATTCATTCAGTCAAGACACCGTCTGTTTTTAAGTGAGTTGTTTAATAACTAGGTCTTTTATTTATTTTGGTGTTCATTTCTAAGTTTGATCTTTACTGGCTTAAAGCCCGCCAGAGTTGTTGGTTTCTTAGACTTTGTCTGGGTGATGTGGTTCGTTCGTTCCTTTTATAGATGTTACGATTGGTTGGAGAGAATAGTGGTGTAGATGTGTTAACCTGGACAATACATCTAAC
Source organism: Oreohelix idahoensis (assembly GCA_024509875.1). Classification (NCBI taxonomy): domain Eukaryota; kingdom Metazoa; phylum Mollusca; class Gastropoda; order Stylommatophora; family Oreohelicidae; genus Oreohelix; species Oreohelix idahoensis. Next base: position 17,901 of record JAMPIV010007862.1, on the reverse strand, counting down.
TAGACCAACTGGTGAGCAAATCCTTCAACAGCCTTGGTAAGTAACAATGAACTTTTATTTAACAGAAACTGGTATCAAACAATGTTCAACAATTTTTGCATTTTTGTACAGCAAACAAATCTTAGTTATTTTTCTCCTCATGAAGAATATATTTTCCATCCTTGACCTCTATCCAGTGTACTTCATAATATTCCTTACTAGCATCATCTTTATCCATTTCCTGGGTCTTAATCCCTTATTTGATTTCTTTCTCAGTAGGTTTCTTCATTATGTCTATTCTCTGTTTCAATCCTCTTCATTCGTTTTATTTTGTGTATCCTTCATTATTTCTCTTCAGCTATTCATAATTTGCATTATACACAACTGAGCTGCAATAAAAGAATGTTTCTACTTACTTGAACATGTTTCTCTACAATATATACATGTGCATGAATACGCATCCAAGAATATTTCTTTCATAGTTGAATGAATGCCTCAACTTAGGAGCAAGACCGTTAATGACGCGTCCTATACATTGCTCGCTCTGCAGGTCTCTCTCTGCCGGCTTAATATTTCCTGCCGCCGATTTCATAGTGCGTTACGCTGGCTACATTTCATTGGTTGGAAGCTTATTTTACTCGATAATTTATTGGTCAAATATCACATTTTCTTATCGTGATGTAGCTGTCCCTATCTACGTTACTAATCTCCATGACAATCGCCGCCGACTTCCTCGCGTGTCCCCTGTCCAAAGTTGACACGGCACTTTCACCTTAGCCTTACCCTGCCCTTAGCTGTCTGGGTTTTTTTTTTAAATATAATAACTGATGATAGTTTTATTCTCATCCTAACTAGCCTCTAGCACGAATAAATGCTATGGTAGTAGGTCATACGGCCACAATTTTACTGGCAACTAAGTGCACATTCAAAGCTGCCAAGTGAACACTCTATTTTCAAACCAGAAAACATGTGTTTCATATCAGACCATCACCTGTGAAGAAATTGTAAAGACGTTATTTAAACTCACCCCGCTCTTATCTATTTTACTATTGTTAACGATAATTGACTATTAAATTTTGTTATCTGCAAAAATACACATTTATAGTTGATTTAGTCATTTTGAATGAACTTCATCCGTGTATCTCAGTCATTTCAAATACTTAAAACGGAGTTATTTTAGTAATATTTTACTGAGTTAAATCAGTTAAGGGCTTGAACGAGCTAAAGTACATAATTATTCTTCATAAAAGGCGCGGGCAGATACAAAGTTAACAATTGCTCAGTCCAATTCAGTATTGTTCTTGATTTCTGAATTATCTTATGAATACTCCCTCGAGATAGAAGCATCATCATCCTTTTATCTACAACTCTGCCAGGAGTAATCTTGAACGAAGTAGATTCCTTTGAAAACCCTCATTAGATCATCTAGGTTTTGGCCATTGTTGGACCATCACTGCAGAGCAAGGGGAGTAAATCCCGTGACACCACCAGAAAAATATTTATAGAATGTGTGATTCCTGTATACACACATTGGAATCCTCGCTGGTGCTACGCAGTTCGCGCACTGTGCTGAGATCCTCCTTGTGTGATCTAAGGGATAATTCGTGACTATTAAATTTTAAAACCAAACCAAGTATTCGCTTATACTGCATGGAAAATGTTACACATTTAAGCTCAGTTTTTTAGTCATTTTTAAAATTCGCCCAGACAATCTCAAATCTACCATTACAAATTCTTAGACGGAATTATCTCATAGGATTATTTAAGACCGCTGTATATACGACAACGCAACAGCTGTTTCATTTCTGTAATGTTTTAAGTACGTTAATAATAAAATTGAACTCCGCCAATGCCGGTCCCAAGCCCGGATGAAAAAGGAGGAGGGCGGCCTGCATGGAGGCCGTAAGGAGGCAGCCCCTCCAACATGCAAAGGCACAACAGGCCAATCACCTGTTTGCTTTAAATCATGATTACGCGAACTACAAGAGAGAAAACCGGACTGATTCTAAAGGCGACGAACTGGAACGGACTACGGACTACGACTTATGGAACTTGGAACACAAGAAGTATAAATGGGAAGGAAGAGGAGCTGGTCATGGATCTCGATGGCAACACGTTGCTCTACAGTGGTGTACCCATATCTGAGGGAGCTAAAGGGGGCGTGGGTTGCATTGTGGCCCAAAATCAAAAAGATAGTATCAAGGGATGGAACTTTGTCTCGGAGCGCATTATGGTTGTAAAACTAAAAGAAGGAGAAACCATAGTCAACCTGGTCATAGTGTATGGGCCAAATGAGGATGAGAGAGCAGAGGTCAAGGAGGAATTCTTCGAGCTGCTTCAAAGGACAGTGGATGACTGCCTAGATGAAGTTATCATGCTCGGAGATTTTAATGCCAGAGTTGGAAATGACCATGCTAGATGGGGTGGAGTTATCGGAAGATATGGAGAAGATACTCCAATGACAATGGAAAGCGACTCCTTAGATTCTGCAGTGAGCAGAATCTGATCATTACAAACACAAAGTTCCCCCATAAGCGCATACATGCATACACTAGATGTGAACCAACCAAGAATGAGAAGTCAGTGATCGACTATGCCATTGTTCGGAGAAGCTCATTCAGATATGTCCGAGATGCAAGAGTCTGGAGGGGGCCAGAGATTGGAAGTGATCACTACCTGCTAACAATCAAACGAACAACTGAAAGAGTTGCTCAGCCTAGGAACTGCCCAACATCACGCAAGAAACCAAGTAAACGAGCAGGAGAAATGAGCATTAGGACCTACAAGCTGAGAGAGCCAGAAATTAAGAACAGATATCAGGGGCTTATTGCTACAGCAGTGAGCAACACAGAAGAGCGACCTGATGACTTGGAAACCCTCTGGAATAAATTCAAGGATATCATAAAGACAGCTGCTGCAGAAGCATGCGGTGAAGTCCGACTTGGGAACCAGAGAAAGAGGACACCTTGGTGGACAGAGGAAGCTAAAGAGAAAATAAGAGAGAAGAAAATGGCATGGAAACAATACTTAGCTAAAAACACAACAGGACAAATGGAAAAATATAGAGAATATGTGACACTCAGAACAGAAGCAAAGAACAAAGTGCTAGCAGCAAAACAGAAGTCCTGGAAGAATTTGGAGAAAAGCTAGCGCACAAAAAACAGAAATTGTTCTATAAGACCCTAAAGAACATGAGGAAGGAAAAACAATGCCCTCTCAAATTTATAAAGGACAAGCAAGGCAAATTGCTTACTGCCCCCGAAGGAAGTGTGAAGGAAGTGGAAAAGATGGAAAGAATATTTCTCAGAACTCCTGGATGGTGAGCATGATGAAGCATCAGAAATGATAACCACTAACACAGAAGAGGAAACCAATGATGGTGAAGATGACATAAAGATGGAAGAACTGAGGGCAGCACTAGAGAAAATCAAGATGGGCAAAGCAGCAGGGCATGATGGTATAACACCAGAAATGGTTAAGTACATGGGAGCATCAGGCGACCTATTACTCTTAAAGATCCTACAGGCAGCATGGTGCAACAAGACCATACCAAAGGATTGGGAGATTGCCATCATAACACCAATTTTCAAAAAGGGTGACAATCGACAATGTGGAAACCATAGAGGCATATCCCTTCTCAGTGTCCCTGGTAAAATCTGCTCTAGAATCCTAGAGCAGAGACTCCGACGCCTAGCTGAGCCACAATTGGATGAGGTCCAGTGCGGATTCCGAGCAAACCGAAGTACTCAAGACCTAATCTTCACACTCAGACAGCTGAGTGAAAAGGCCCTTGAGTATAAGGGTGAGATCCATCTTTGTTTCATAGATCTGGAAAAGGCGTTTGACAGGGTCCCCTGGAGCAAACTTTGGGACTGTTTGGCAAGGAAGAATATTCCAGCACCTCTGATTCATGCTATACAGAGCTTCTACAAGTCTTGCAGAAATTATGTGAGGACAGCAAACCATAAGTCAGAAGAGTTCAGGACCACCACTGGTGTAAGGCAAGGTGATATCCTATCACCTTACCTCTTCATACTCCTTATGGACGATGTCATCAAGGCATGTAAGGAGAGAACAAGAAAGTATTCAGTGGGTACAAGAACAGGTCATATACACACTTCGGAGCTGGCATTTGCTAATGATGTTTGCAGATGTTGCTTATCAAATCAGAGGGGCACATCTCCAATCCAACCTGCAAGTCTGGAAGGAAGAGCTGGAGAAGAGAGGGATGGTCATAAGCAGCTCTAAAACAAAATCCATGGTGATATCACGAGAAGAAAGAAAACATCAGATTAAGTTGGGAGAACAGGTCCTGGAGCAGGTCGACCACTTTAAATATATCGGAGCTATTATAGACCGAAAGGGAGGCATCAAAGAAGAGTTGGCCACTCGGAAAGCAGCGGCTGGGAGACTTTTTCAGGCCATAAATCGTGGATTCCTCAGTAAGAAAGAAGTTGGTAAGAAAACGAAGATGGCTGTATACCGCTCCACCTATGTCCCAGTCTTGACATATGGATGCGAGTCGTGGGCAATGACTACAACCCACAAAAGCCAGATCCAAACCTCAGAAATGAGGTATCTGAGGAAAGTGGTTGAGGTAACGGGGGGAGACATGGTCCGCGGCCAGACGATCCGTCAAGGCCTAAAGTCCCATCCGCTGCAGACCCAAGTGGAACGGTCCCGGCTGGGATGGTTTGGCCATGTCTGCGGAATGGGAGGGGATCGGCTGCCACGACAGGCGTGGGAAACAAAGAGCCAGGGATCCAGACCTCCAGGACGACCCAGAGTCCGCTGGGGGGACAACGTTGGACAATCTTTGAGGGACCGAGGACTAGAATGGAACCAGGCCAGGAAGAAGACAGCTGATAGAATGGTCTGGCGCTCTCTCTTCCAAACCTCTACACCTCACGGTAGAAGGGGAACGACTAAGTAAGTAAGTAAGTAATAATAAAATTGGCAAAACGCAGTGACTGCTAACAGAGTTGTTACCCCTGCTAACACATCGGTTAATTCTTCCTCCTTCGAGTAGACAAGGCAAATGCTTACACCAGTTTTAATTTTTCATGCAATTATTTTAGACAGAGAAGAGAGATTTTAGTTTCTCTCTCCTTCCCCCCCCGCCCCCCCCCCCCCCCCCCTCCTTTTTTTTTTTTTGGTCCCCTTCGTAGTCACTGTAGTCTCCCAGCAAGAGAACAACATTTACATTTAAAAAACACGCACACAATGATACAGGGCAATTACTAATACAGGTATAAAACCGATTTCCGGGAACGGATGGTCCGGCACCGCTTTTAATCCGGACGCAATTACAAGACGGCAATTGAAATTCCCGCTACCACCAGACAAGTTTACAGGATTGCAACAGACGGCGTTGTGTGCAGTACGCTCTCACTTAGATTGTTTACACTGCAGTTTTTTTTTTTTTTTTTTTTTACGGGGGGTTTCATTGAATTTTTGTTGCTATAACTGGCTTATTTTGCTAAAATTTACGACTAGCCATGGCGTCTAAGAAAGATGCAAGTGTCAGTGGTAGTAGCTAGCGTAAACATCAGTCCGTACGCGTGCGATGCAAGATACGGTAAAACTGTTGATAAAAACGGAACGAAGGTGTTTACATGCGGAGACTATAACATTTATGGTATCGGTTCGTCATCAAGAGCTGAAGCTCCGTGACAGTGGATCAAAGTCGTCGTATTGGTTCGTCAAACTGTTTATGATATTAAGAAGCAAAGAGACAAACTATTGAACAGAGAGTGACTTAAAAAAACAACAAATCAGCATTAGAAAAACTATGAAAGATGATAATATGATCGAGCGATGGTTGATTAGTTTTGACGGCCTCCGACTGAGTGGACTTTTCAGTTATCGTGTCAATGAAACAGGCCCAGTTTGTTTCATAAAAAGAGTTAATTAGAACATGAGTGTGTCTATAGTGGGGGATGACCTCAAAGATTAAGAAACGTCATGAACTTCGTCGCCTAAAATGTGTGAAGAAAAATCACGTGATCCTTTAATTTACATTTAATATTTGTGTAATTTAAGCATCTAGAAGTCATGGTATTTTGGACCTGCTAACAATCTAATAAATGTAGGTATGAATAAATCAGAGATTAAAAGCTTAATTAAAGAAATAATAACAGATGAATGGACAACAGACCAGGGCCGCCTAATAGCATTGTAGGCCCTGGTCAAAGCAATGCACTGGGCCCTTACCAGCCCTACCCACCCACGGGAATAAAAATGATGTCTTATGAACAATATGGCAACACCCCAGCATGGGGCCCCTAGAATCGTGGGGCCCCTGGGCACTGCCCGGTGTGCCCATTCCTTAAGACGGCACTGCAGCAGACTGGGATAAAAATCTGAAAGGAAGACACGCCTATAAGCTGTTCAAGGCTCTAATAAGAAAATGTCACATATCTACGGAATTGAAAATTCTAACTAACAAAAAACTTCTCAGACTACAGCTGGGAAAAGGCTATTTCAAAATAGAAGAACCTTACTATGTAGAATGTCTTCAAGACAATAATATAGAGTATTTCTTGTTAAAATGTAAGAGGTATGAACTACAGAGAATCCCAATATTAGGTTATTTTGTGGGCTTCACATCCACCAACAAGTACAGATTAGTTGTTAAGAATAGACAGACCTAGGGGACTTATGACAACTGAGAGTCAATTAAACATCAGACTAAACACCCCAGGATGTTGCACCCCTCCTGTTTTTTTTTTTGTTTTTGCTTGCCGTTTTGTTTTGTTTTATTTTTATTATTTTTTTTCCTTCTTTTTTTTGACACACACACACTCACATAATTAGTTTGGTAATTTTGCTTTGCTCTATTTACAGTAATTGGAAGGAGACATATCGGCAGTTGAACATATTACGTAACTCACTATTTCTCAACGTTTTAGATTCAGTGCACACAATGACTAGGTCACTAATTTGGGCGTATTTCTACCGAAAATCAGATTACTAAAAGGGACCCAAAGACGCAGCAATAGAGAATGCAGTCAGCGACCCATAGCTTGACTGCTTGCGTCAGGGTCAGCGAACCAGAGCTGACCAAGACCCTACTCCACCTCCACGTGGTGGTCCTGGAAACAGGCTGCATCACTGCAGTCTGGCTGAGAGAGTAGGGATCGAAGAGGGAAGGCAAACCCGGTCCCAAAAAATGCCATGCTGAATGTCGTATATTTTTGATAGGTAACTATGATCGATTCTGGTCCCGTCTGAATAGAACTGGAAAAGGTGGTACTCAGTGAGAGATAAGGTAAAGAAATAGATTTCACAAGTGAAATGGTGAAAGGTAGAGTCTGTCCCTGGATTTGAGAAGATACTCTATTCCAGCCTACCGTTTACGACTGAAATTTGTTGATCAGACAGTTTCCTTTCTGTATATATTAATATATATATATATCAACCACTCACCTACACACGCACACAGATAAGTGACGACAATTAGACGCACAAACGTGAAACTATATTAATGGAGTAGGGATATTGGGCCGAGCTGACCGACACAGGTAATTAAGTTTTATGTTAAGTTTATTTATCATAAAGAAAACTTCACAACATTTAAATCAAATATCAAATATATATTAAAAATATCATAGGTTAAGAATTAATAAAGAAATAAACACGTAAGTGCAATTCCCTCTGTTGAGACAATATCCCGTTAGAAGAAGTTATTAACCCCCAAAAGGTCAAAAGATTAGCACTATGGTATAGAATTTGACTATACTGTAAAGAACAGAGTTTCTGGTTAATCTATTCTGAAATGAACAGTATGAGCAAACATAAGAAGGAGAAAAAAAAGGTGAGTACATTAGTTATACAATATAAGAATTATTCATCCCTGCTTTCTCTCGCTCTGACAAACATGTGATCACATTTCATTCTCGCTTACTAAATAAGTGTTGACAACAGCTTGAACATATCTCCATGCTCCAGGTAACAGATTCAGTGTCGGTTCTTTTGGCAAAGTAAGCCCCAGTTCCTCAAATGACTGATTTATCCTCTTATTTGGTGAAAGCTTACTTTGTTATTTATTATTATTGGCTCTGTTCATGTCACAGCAATTAGTCCAGGTATGAAACACAACTTCGAGATCAAATGTCACAGTGTACAATAGCTTGAAATATTCGATAGTTAAATAGAATGTCAGGTAGATAAATCTTTTCTGGGTAAATCCTCGCCACCACACAAGTGGTCGGTAATCGGGTAATGTTAACTTTTGATATTCTTCGCCACAGCGGGCTGAATGTAGATAACAATTCAAAAGAAATCGGGTAGCTAAATGTCCAGTTAAATTTTATTCTTCTAGTGTCATATATTGGTACGCTCTCTCTCTCTCTCTCTCTCTCTAGGTGAGACAAGAGGCCAACCAGGTCAACCTCGAAGACCCGATAATTACAATAAGAATGTTTTTTCTTTTATTTGTTGGACTAGACTTAGACCCTTTCTCAGATTAAGGCCGCTGGTAGATTTTGGGTTTGTGACCCGTACTAGATATAGGAAGAAAAGTACAAACATTTTAATCACAATCTCAATTCAGTCCTAACCCGCGTAAAGGTATAATTTATTATTATCGTTTTAAAAAAACGCGTGAAATAAGCGCTAGTCATTTATAAAATTACTCATAATGAATTAGAAATAAATATATATATTTCGTCAGTACTCATAATGAATAGTGCATTTACTAGTCGATTAAAATATCTCGTACTGGTTAATTGCAATTAATTAAATCAACGCTATAGCCGGAACAATTTAGCTATAAATTATTTTAATTCTGCTAGCCAATTAACACAGTAAATCCTAGTGAAATATAAATGACGAACTTTTAACAATTAATTCACTCAACACAGAAAAATCTTAGTGAAATATAATGCCGGACTTAACAGTTAAATTACTCAAAATTCTAGTATAATATTTACCGCAACACAGAAATATGACTATCTCCAATCGGAAAAACTAAGAAATTCCACTGGTATAATGGATCTAGAATTCGAAGCTAGACGTCTGAAAATTCTGTGGGTATTAGATAAACTGAGTTTGGAGGATGCGATATATATCAATTTGGTAGAAAATCGCTAACGAATGCGAGATATCACGCCTTTGGGAAAATCTGTGGTCAAATTCTGAATGAAAGCTAAATTTGCCACTTTCGCCGACCGCTAGATGTTGGCCCACGAGCAGATCGTCTCTTTGATCTCGTCGTTCCGTAGCTTAATTACATTCCGAACAAACGGATGAGGGGGGGAGGGGGGATAACTTGTGATTATCTCCCCCTTTCCTCAGATTAATTCCCCCTGACCAATGTCTACCGAAAGTAAACTTATCGCCCTTGATTTTCTTCATTAGCTTATCTCCCCCTTTAGAAAGTGCAATCCATCAAAGGTACAACTTTTGAATAATCGCCCTTGGTTCTACCAATATACAACCCGTTCCCTCTCTCTACACGCGTTCATAGTCTGTATGTAAACATTCCTAGTGTCTATAAGACATAGAGAAACGAAAAAAATAGGCGTGGCTACAATTATGAGTTTGACAAATATAGAAGTACGAAGGTTCTGCCTTAACAAAACGTGCATAACTAATAAGGAAGCAAGGTGGGAGCAAAACTTGTGGGTGCATGTAATCTATATTTACATAACTCTGTCACACTGAAGTCGGATGTGCCGGCCGAAAGGCGCAGATATCGCAGCTCCGCTGTAAACAGACACAACGCAACCAACGTCCTTTTCAGGACGAACGAGGAAGAAGAAGATTACTAAAAAAGGAAATTCTAAAAAAAATACATATGTGGAGAAGTGAGCCATAAAACAGGGACTTATTCAGAAGTGATACTTATTTCATGGCGGTTCTGCCTGTGGGCAGTAAGCAGGTCTAGTGACCGCTAATGAGCGTATCGGATCGCTGTTTGAGACCACTAAATTCCTCTGGCTTAATCTTGTTCTTATTTCTGCTTATGCCATGAAATGTCACAGGTAGGGTTGGTTATCGGTTTTAGATTCAGTGTATGTATGATATAACCAACAGACTTCAATCTAGGTTGAAAGTACCTCGCTGTAACCAGGCAGACACCTAAAGGGGTAAACAAAAATATATAAACGACCACCTTGGTCTCTGTTTACTTTCTCCCGCGCTCAGGGATTTATCCATCCTGAATTATATACCCAGATCTTGGAGATGGATACAAATGACCCAAGAGATTATGTTTACAAATGATCCAGGACAGAGTTATATTTTCCTCCCAAGAAGGTGACTTTTGCTTGTAAAATGTCTGTTTACCACAACATCACCAACTGAACAGGGCCGAGACACTGACTGCGTCTCCAGACTGCCTCAGCGATCAACAGTGGCAGCAAAAACAAAATAAACATAAGCAGCTGGAAAAAGTTTTCCTTTTTTTTTTCTTTTAAATGTTAACCCACAGAATGTTAACCACCAAGCTTTTCTGTAGGCATTGTAGTGTTTGAGGGATATATTTATGAACGAGAAACATTTCATTTCTAATTTAATACCTCAGTCACCGCTCCCAGACGACGTGAAATCAAATTTGGCTCGGTTCTGCCTGTGTTGATACTTTGCACGATCTCTAGATGCTGCCTGGCAGAGAACACTGTCAACAGATTAATAAACATTGTAAACTGTTATATTTTACCTGGTTTCACCTGATGCTTGTAGGTATGGATGTACCGCTGACACGAAGAAAGTAGTTTTCTCACGAACGTAGTAGATTTGCCTGAACACGCAAGGGGTTTCTGGTCTGATGATGTGTAACAACTTTGTCTGAAAGACGGGGACATCTTACTCGCATTTCCTCTTTTACTCTCTCTCTCTCTCTCTCTCTCTCTCTCTCTCTCTCTCTCTCTCTCTCTCTCTCTCTCTCTCTCTCTCTCTCTCTCTCTCTCTCTCTCTCTCTCTCTCTCTCTCTCTCTCTCTCTCTCTCTCTCTGTATCTCTCTCACGTACACTGATATATATATATATATATATATATATATATATATATATATATATATATATATATATATATATATATATATATATATATATATATATATATATATATATATATATATATATATATATATATATATATATATATATATATATATATATATATATACTAGCTGTAAGGACCCGGCGTTGCCCTGATTTTTTTCTAGTAACTGTTAAGGAAATTTAGGAAATATAAAAATCAAACTATAATATTTTAATATTCGAGTGAAAATTAATTTTCATTTAAGATAACGACTACTGCTTTAAGTGACTACCCTCGTGCCTTGTGTACAATAATTGCAAATTGCTTTTTAGCAACTGTTTAGGAAACATGAAATGTCAAAATCAAACTATAATATTTTGATATTCGAGTGAAAATGAAATTTCGTTTAAGTTAATGACTAACTGGTTTAAGTGACTATCCTCGTGCCTTGTTTATAGTAATTGGGACCTCAAGACGCAGCAATAGAGACCGCAGTCAGCGACTCATAGCTTGACTGCCTGCGTCAGGACCAGCGAACCAGAGCTGGTCAAGACCGCACTCCACCTCCACGTGGTGGTCCTGGAAACAGTCTGCAGCTGTGCAGTCTGGCTGAGCGAGTGTGGATCGAAATGGGAAGGCAAACCCGGTCCTAAAAAATGCCGTGCAGAAGTCGGATGTGTCGACCGAAAGGTGCAGATATCGCAGCTTAGGCGTAAACAGACACAACGCAACCACCGTCCTTTTCAGGGCGAACGAAGAAGAAGAAGAAGAAGAAGAAGAAGTTTATAGTAATTGCAAATGCAAGCCGTACAAAATGCTGTTATTCCTTATGGTTCCACTGGAAGAGTGATTTCACTTTACTTCCGAGTTTTACCAAAATACTCTTATTTCTTATGATAGAATCGCAAAAGCAATTTTATTCTGCTCCCGAGTTTTAGCAAGAAGCAAATTAATAAGACACATTTTCCCTTTCCGACCTGGCGCACCAAAAAAGAATAGTCCAACTCATCCTTTTTTAACGTTCTTACTATTGTTTTTCGTAGCACGTTCTTTTCAAACATATATACATTATTGCTTGTAAAAAAAAAAACATGTCTATTATTTTATGTCATACATACTTCAAATATAAAAGACACAGAGATTGTATTGAGCTGTATATTGTAAATAGAAGTTTCTAATTTCGGTGAGACACGACCCATTCAACCGAGAAATACGGATAACGCCTGTTATATTAGAACACATGTCTAAATAAAGATCTTTCGTTTTGGTGGAATTTTTAGCTCTGAGCTAGTTTATTTTTTTAAGGACCAAAAATAAAAAATAAAATAAAACTTAAATGTTGCCTTATTTTGGCGAGGCGCACCCCGTTTGAGATTGGCACATATACAATTAAATAAGTGTGGCAGTTTGACCGACCACTTGAGCATTTATTCGTGCTAGAATCTAGTCATAATAATTAAATATAAAACTACCATTCACTATAATAAACAAGCAAGATTTTTAAATAAAATAAAAAAATAAAAATAACACGAGACACTACGGGTAGGGTATAGAGTGGTAGAAATCGGCTAGGTCAGCGTTTGACACAATGCACGCTAATTTACGCGGCAGTTGTCATAGAAATGGAGTGATGCAAGTAGAGACAGCCAAATCATGCTATGAGAACGTGATATTTGACCAATAATTTATCAAATAGAATAAGCTCCCATCCAATGAAGACGTAGCCAGCTCAAGCCAACTACGAAATTGTCGGCAAGAAATTTTTTTACCGGCAGTCCTGAAGAGAAGAGCAGTGTAGAAAGACGTATACCCACAGTCTGGCTCTTTAGTTGAGGTACTCAACATTTTTGTGACCAAGATTCATATATGTGTATTTGTACACATGGAATAGGTATCTTTATACTTGTTACAAGTAAGTAGAAGAGCTCGCTCTGCCATTATTTATTTCAGCTCAGTTGTGCATTATGAAAAATACCAATAGAACTAAATGAAAAGAAGCCATTGAAGAAACATAATAAGAGATATTGGACGGAAACGTTTGAACATAGAGAATAGACATAATCTACTTCAACAATGAAACCTATGGAGAAAGAATTTAAACATGAGATTTTGCTAATCCAGTAATTGTAAGGAAAAGATGTATGTAACAGGAAAAGAATTGTCGGAGGTTCAGAATGTAATATCGATGAACATTGTTGTGACATTTTTATGACTACTTTTGATGTTAAATAAACTTGCTTTGTAAAGGACAAGGCTGTTGAAGATTTCTTTGCCTATTGGATAACATAGATATAATGTCCAGGTTCACAAATCTTAACCACTAAAGCTCTCCACGTTCACCACCTGTAGAAGGTACGAACGAACCGTACCCACCAATAGGGTCTAAGTAATTAACTCCTCTGGCGAGCTATAAGCCAGTAATACCACACATACTTAGACATGGAATAACAAAAAGGAAAAAGGAAGTTTACACAAATAAAGTTCTAATCTACTTCAACTACATTATAATCCACCACGGCTACATATATGATTAATTGGTGCCGTTACCACGACCCAGAGTCCGCTGGGAGGACAACATTAGACAATCTTTGAAGGACCGAGGACTAGAATGGAACCAGGCCAGGAGGAAGACAGCCGATAGGATAGTCTGGCGCTCTCTCTTCCAAACCTCTACACCTCACGGTAGAAGGGGAACGACTAAGTAAGTAAGTAAGGTGCCGTTACTGCACCACGGCAACAGAAGTCCCTGATAAAGACGCTTTCCTTTTACAAAAGATATTGCAGTCTGTTTCAGTTAAGAAGCGCTTAGTCTTCGAAAAACTATAATATTTGGTAAATAAACAGAAACAGCTTGGTAAAATGTAAGTAAATGTGATATAAACAGTAATAATAACGTAAATACTATATCAAAGTAATTTTTTTAAATTTCCGCATAAAGAATTAGTGTCTGTTTAATAATTTAATTGCTATGTAAGATAAAGAAATGTAGAGTTCTAAATTACGACCTTTTAATAATAATTTTATCATTTTGATTGTTTCCCTTGATTCATAATTTTACCATTTGGATTCCTTCCCGTGATTCAGATAGACACTGTTTACGGACCTGTTTTCCTGTTTTACGCATAGAAAAATATCAGTAGAAACCAAATTATGTTACCTCGCAACATGTGACAAAATTGCTTCCATTTAAACGGTCCTTCAACGATCATAACTATTTAATAATTTTGTTTTCTGCAACAACTAAAGTTTTTACCATAAAATAACTTAAAAATAATTGCAACGGAAAAAAGCGACTTTCGAGTGAGTTGATACAGTTGTTTTACAATTGAAATTCGTTTAACCACGCATTTTAAAAATGCTGTAAAAAAATTCTTTAACCCGTATTAGATTTTCATCCAGATTAAACACGCACAGTGGACAATATAAATTCGTTTGACCACGCATTTTTAAAATGCGTTAAAAAAAAATTATACTTTAAACCATGTTAGATTTTCATTAAGCTTAAACACGCACAGTGGATGTTGATTGTCACAGAACATCCGTTGGTTTTAATTTATGTATCGATACAGCTCTGATCCGATATCAGTTTGCCAAAAGTTAGGAAAAGACATTGACTGATGATATAGACCAGAAATTCAACACCATTTCAACAATATATAAGGAAAGCAGCAAATCATGCTTGGGAAGCAAGACTGGATAACACCAGAAACATTAAACACCATAACGATGAGAAAGGAAATGAAAAGAAAGAACACAGAAGCGAAGTCCCCCAGGTTAAAGCAAATTTATAGCGAACAGTACAGTCAGCTGGACAAGGAAGTTAAACGCCAAACCCGAGCCATCAAAAGGAATTTCCTATACAATCTTGCAAGACTGGCAAAAGCGGCAGCACTAAGAAATGAACAAAGCACAGTATACAAAATAACTAAAATCATCAGCGGAAAACGAGGTGCAAACAATATTACATTAGTAAGAGATAAGCAAGGAAATCTCATCACAATAGCAGAGGGACAGGAAACAAGATGGGCAGAGCATTTAAGAAAACTCTGAACAAGGAACCACCAGAGACACAATTGAATGTTCCTGAGGCTGAAAATGATCTAGATGTAAATACAGACATTCCACGAAAAGAAGAAATCATCACAGCAATCAAAGGGTTAAAGAATGGGAAAGCTCCTGGCCATGATAACTTAAATGCAGAGCTATTTAAGACAGACCCTGAGCGAGCAGCAGAACTATTAGAACCACTATTTGCACAAGTTGAAAACAGGGACAACACCAACGGAGTGGAGAAAAGGAATAATTGTCAAATTGCCCAAGAAGGGAGATCTTGCAGACTGCAATAATTGGAGAGGAATAACTCTTCTCTCAGTTCCCAGCAAAATACTAGGCAGGATAATTATACAGAGAATTTCAAAAGCTGTAGACCACAAACTGAGGAAAGAACAAGCAGGATTTAGAAAGAACAGAAGATGTGTAGATCATATATTTACCCTCAGGAACATTATAGAGTAGTGCTCAGAATGGCAAAGACAACTGTACATTAATTTCGTTGATTTTGAAAAGGCTTTTGACAGTATACATAGGGACAGTTTATGGAAAATACTGAGGGCGTATGGAATTCCAAGCTGCATAGTGTCAGTCATAAAAAGCCGCTATGCCAACTTTACGTGTAGCGTTGGACAGAGCAACCTAACCTTTGAGGTGAAGACAGGAGTACGACAGGGATGCCCCTTATCAACCACTCTATTTTTAACAGTCATAGACTGGGTGATGCGCCAAACAACAGAGGGCAGTCCAAGAGGAATAAGATGGACTACAAATTCTACATTGGAAGATCTGGAATATGCAGATGACATTGCCTACAAGCACATTCACATCAACACATCCAGGAAAAAACAGATAGACTTATTAAGTATAGCCAGCAGGTGGGCTTGAACATCAATCTCCTTTTTTAGTCTAAACAACATCTGGTAGTCATCTCAGTACAGCAGAAGCACAAAATTAAGATTATATCAGAGCTGTGGGCTTTCTGTGCTTCTCCATAGTGCGGAATGCTGGAGAGTTACAGAGAAGGAAATGTCGAAATTGTCCTCTTTTCACACAACATGCCTAAGAAAATTCTCCGAATCTTTTGGCCGAATACCATCACCAACCAAGATCTGCTTACTCGGAGCAAGCAAGAGGACATGCACACCATAATAGCTGGCAGACGCTGGTGCTGGGTTGGCCATGTTCTCAGAAGAGACCCCGATGCCATCACAAGATCAGCTGTGCTATGGACCCCTGAAGGAAAACGAAAGAGATGCCGACCAAAAACAACTTGGCGGAGGACTGTGGAGGTTGAGCTGCAAAGAATGAACCAGAGTTGGAGCACTGTATGAAGGATGGCCACCGACCGAGCAAAGTGTAATCAATTTGTTGTTGCCCTAAAAGACGCCACCAGGCGTGATGGCCACTGACTGCTTTGACGGTCGGCGGCAAAGAATCAAAGAAGAAGAAGTCAGCTCTGATCGAATTTGAAACCGCTTGGCCAAATGAGTGCCATTAAAATTACATAGTTAAAAAAAAGGAAGTGCCACAGAAAACTGTTTTATTTTTCTATTTCCTATTAAAGTAAAAATGTTTAGTTAAACATTTTTAATTATCTTGTAAAATATGCAAACGTATGATCATTAATAACAAGCATAAAATAAAAGTTTTAACATTTGTGTTACGTCCCTTGATATTTATTGGATATGTATTTATTAGATTATCGCCCCTGAGAAATAAATTGCTTCTTTTTTATTTCTTACGAAAAACTTTAATTACTCATAATGTCATAATTACAATATTACTTTATAAAATAACTGCACGGCGTTACCCGGCGGTAACTAAAGAGACTCTCTGCCAAAATTCATCAAGAAATAATAAGGCATGCAGATTTGTATTAAGAACATAGAAACATACTTTGCCTTTTATTTATATATATATATATATAATGTACAATAAATTAAGAAGTCTTATATTTTTGTTATTTAGATTTTTGTTTCTAAAAGACATTTGTGAAAACTGAA
Source organism: Oreohelix idahoensis (assembly GCA_024509875.1). Lineage (NCBI taxonomy): Eukaryota > Metazoa > Mollusca > Gastropoda > Stylommatophora > Oreohelicidae > Oreohelix > Oreohelix idahoensis. The sequence goes on along the minus strand of JAMPIV010007862.1, from coordinate 880 downwards.
GTTGGAAAGTTTTTTTTTGTTTTTGTTGGGGGCGGGGCGGTGTCTGCAGTAAGCCTTGCCTAGGGCACAAGATAGCCTGGCCTCGGCACTGTATATATATATATATATATATATATATATATATATATATATATATATATATATATATATATATATATATATATATATATATATATATATATATATATATATATATATATATATATATATATATGGTTGGTTTTTCGTCCATCACGGGTGATGAAGACCACTCTGTTCATCCAATTATTTAAGAATATGTTAGGTTAGTCTATGGGTACGAAGGTGACTGAAGAGCCCGATGCGGGCCTGGAAAGATCTTGGACAGTGTGGGCAGGGAATGTTTGCTTCATGTGAAGGTTTTATTTCACGGTCCTTTCTAGCTTGTCTCCGCTGTTCTGCTGCTGCTCTTCTGGATGATTCGCATGCTGCTGCACCTTTACGAAGAGATGTGCGCCAAGCAGTTCGGTCTTGCGCAGCAGCTTCCCATGTGTCTGGGTTTATGTCAAAGGTTTTCAATGACGTCTTTAACGTGTCTTTGAAGCGCTTCTTTTGGCCACCATGGGAGCGTTTACCCTTCTGCATCTCACCATAAAAGAGTATCTTTGGCAGTCGATGGTCTGGCATGCGGACTACATGACCTGCCCAGCGAATTTGTGACTGCATCAGAATAGTATCAATACTAGGGATACCAGCTCTGTCAAGAACGGCGGTATCCGGGATCTTGTCTTGCCATTTGATGTTCATTATCTTCCTGAGACAGACTGTATGGAAGTGGTTTAGCTTCTTTACGTGGCGCCTGTATACAGTCCATGTTTCACATGCATATAGCAGCACTGGAAGCACCGCAGCTCTGTATACA
>JAMPIV010007860.1:105000-312459 GCA_024509875.1 Oreohelix idahoensis | reverse complement strand
GGGATTGGGTTGTTTAGGTGGGGGGTATGGTAAATATATAGTGGTATGTTGTTTTTTTGTTGATTTTATGTTAGGGGAAGGGTAGGAGGAGAGGGGGGATGATTGAAGATAAGGAGTGTGGTAAGAAAAGGTGAGGGGTGGGAGGGGGGTGGTAAGTGTGTGGATAGGGAATGGGATAGATGGGGAGGTTGGATGAAATTGGGGGGGGGTTATTTTGGGGGGTATGAAGTGGAATTAGGATTAATTAAATAGTTTGAGTAATGAGGCGGGTATTAGGTGGAAGGGTGGGGGATATGTTGTTGTAGGGAGTTTGATAGGGTGAAAGAGGTGTAATGGGTATGGGAATTAGAAGGTGGGTAAGGGTATTGTGCGAATTTTTAGTGGGAGTGTGTGAATGGATTTGGGTATTGTGATTTGATGAATTGTGGAATAATAGTTTGTAGTTAAGGAGATGGGTGTGTATGTGGGAAGTGGGGTGGTTGGAGTATGATAGGATGTGGTGTATGATGGTTTGAGGGTAGTTAGTTGTATGGTGGGGTTTATTTTAGTTGTTAGTTGGTAGGGATGTGAAATATGGGTGATAAGATGTGATTGGTTATGAGGTTAGGGTTATGTGGGTGGAGGTTTTAGTAGTTTGGGAGTGGGTTGTGTGTTGTTGGTTGGTGGGAGGAGATGTGGGTTGTATAAGTTTGAGATTAGTGGTGGAAGGTTATTGGTTGTTTGGGGGGTAAAGGGTATGATATGTGGAATTTATAGAAGTTTGGATTGTGGTGGAGTTTGGAAAAAATTTGGTGTTATTTTGGGGGTTTGATGTTGTATGTGAAATATAAAGTTGTTAGTATTTAGAGTTGGGGGATTTTTGGAGTAGGGGGAGGGTGATGAAATGGTTAGGGGATGGGGGGTTAAGTATGAATAGTTGTGGAAGGGGAAATTTGTTAAGATGTAGATGTTTTTGTGAGAAGAGGAGTTTGGATAAATATTGTTGGTATAGTTGTTTAGTATGGGGAAAAGGGTGAAGTTTAGAAAGAGTAGGTTGTTTAAGGAGGATGGTGATTAAAGAGAGTGTTGATTTGTGATTTTTTAGAAAGGAAATTGAAGTTTTGTTAGGGAGTAAGATGAAAATTTAGGGGGTGGGTAATTGGAGGTGTAGAATAAATTAAATGGGTCTGAGTTTTGTTTTTTAGTTGGTTATTGATTTAAGTTAAGTCTAAACAATACCCATTCTTGAAATACAAAATTTAGTCTAGATTTTGCATTTGTTTTGGTAGTCTTTTATTATTAGCTAGATTAAAAAATCTGGTCAATGAATCATCATTTTTCTGAATGTTATAAACGACTCCCGTGAAATAGGATGTCAACATCACAAGTGGTATGAACTGTAGGTTCATCAGGTGTATCATGCGACATATTAATAGCTTGCGCTCTGGTAACTACTGCATTTGCAGCCTGAATATGTCGCTCTTCCCATTCAGCAATTTGCTGTGGTGTACACTCTGTTATACCATGTATGCGACCTAGTATGACATCACAAATTGGATTTGGAAGAAGACAGGCGTGGATCTTTCCTGAAAAAAAATGGTGTATGTAAATTAATTATGGCTGTAGGGAATGTTTCCACAGTGCCGCCAAAAGTAACGCACTTCACAACCCTGCCCGTGGCGCAACTTGGGTTGATCAGCGAAGTCCGTACGCCAACAGTGGAACAGCCTGAGTCAAATAAAAGAGAGCATGGAATGGCATTGACATATCCTCTGTTAAACTTGAGAGAGCCCTGTCCCTGGTGTACTGACGCAGAAGTGGCCGTGCAGACCGCAGGTAGACTAGGCAAAATATGTCCGCAACGCAGCGTCGTGATCGCCTTGGGCTGGAAAAGAGTCGAGGATTCAGGACAATCTTTCACCTGGTTACAATCAAGAGAACAAGACATAGCATTATGAGTTTCAGCTCGTTTACCCTGTTCATTGTTATCCTGAGTATCACTTAAAGCGACATTAGAATGTCTACGTGTACTGCTCGAAGATCTATCTCTTCGTCGCGATCGATTCTGATTATTGGCATTAAAATTGCCACAATTGTCCTTTCTGCTTGCGTTAAAATCTGGACGAGTACGCCAATTACACTAGTCAACAAATTTTCAAAAGTTTTTTGTACCAGAAATTAAATGTACCATTTCTTATTGATTTTGACATGCTGATTTCAAATATCATAATGAAATTCACCAATTGGCTCTGGTTTTTTTTTAAATGATGAATTTACATTACAGTAATACAAATAATATATGCTTGTTTACTTCTCTGGGCTGAACAGCTAGTCTTTCTACTTTAGCATTATAAAAATTGTGGTTACATACTCAATTAATTGATATTTTAATATAAAATGATAGAAAAAATAAAAACATTATTTAAAGTTCACATATCATGCTTTAAAAAGGCACATTTGAACCCATTCTGTCATTATTCAGTCGCTGTTCGAGCTCTCTTTGCTTGCTTCTTGTAGTCAATCGATGAGGTGTCTCTTGTCACAGTCCAACAGTAATCAACAAGCATTGAAGGGCTCCAATTGCCTTGATACCTTGTCTCCATAGCAGCAATGTCCTGGTGAAATCGTTCACCATGCTCATCACTGACCGCTCCACAGTTTGACGTAAAGAAATCCAGATGAGAATCCAGAAAATGAATTTTCAAAGACATGTTGCAGCCAAGACTCTTATACTTCAGAAGGAGATTTTCTACAATTTCATTGTAATTATCAGATCTGTTGTTTCCAAGAAAATTGTCCACCACTGACTTAAATGCTAGCCATGCTGCTTTTTCCTTGCCATGCAACACGCAAAGAAACTCGTCATCATGAAGAAGTTTTCGAATTTGCGGACCAACAAATACTCCCTCTCTTATTTTAGCTTCACTCAGTCTTGGAAATGTTCTGATGAGGTATTTGAAAGCCTCATCTGTTTTCTCCATTGCCTTGACAAAGTTTTTCATGAAACCCAGCTTAATGTGCAAGGGTGGCAACAAAATCTTGCTGGTGTCGACAACTGCTGGGTTCTCAACGTTCTTACTGCCAGGCTGCAATGACTGCCTGATTGGCCAATGTCTTCTGATGTAATGGTCACTTCGTGCACGGCTATCCCACTCACAGAGAAAGCAACAGTACTTGGTGTATCCACCCTGTAGTCCAAGCAAAAGAGCGACCACTTTTTAGTCACCGCAAAGTGACCAATGATGATGATCGTAGTTTATACACTTCAAAAGCTGCTTAATGTTTTCATAAGTTTCTTTCATATGAACTGCGTGACCAACTGGAATTGACGGTAACACATTACCATTATTCAACAAAACAGCTTTAAGACTTGTCTTGGATGAATCAATGAAAAGCCTCCACTCTTCCGGTATGTAATTGATGTTGAGGGCTGCCATTAAACCAGAAATGTTGTGGCACGCAGAAAGGTCACCCTCTTTGAAAAAGAATGTAATAAGCGGCTTCTGGCGGTTCCTATACACAGAAATTGTAACATCTTCTGCCAGGAGATTCCACTGTTGCAATCTGGAACCCAAAAGCTCCGCCTTGTTCTTCGGTAAATTCAGATCTCTTACAAGATCATTCAGTTCACCTTGGGTTATTAAGTGTGGTTTAGTGGATGTAGTTTGCTCAAAATCTGTGTCACTTGAGGTTGATGGTTCAGGACCACCAATGTCCTCTTCATCAGTGGAAGCAGCTGAAAAGGATTCTGGCACTTTGGGAACTGGTAGGTCATCGCCATGTGGTACCGGAAGTATTGCAGAGGGGATGTTTGGATATTCCAGAGTCCATTTTTTCTTCTTTGATATGCCTTTCCCAATTGGAGGGACCATGCAAAAGTAACAGTTGTTGAGATGATCAGTGGGCTCTCTCCAAATCATTGGGACTGCAAAAGGCATAGCTTGCCTTTTGCCAGTCAACCACAGTTTAAGATGTGCTGCACATGTATTGCAGCATATGTGTGGCGCCCAGCTGTTATCTTGATCTCCTATTCTGCAGCCAAAATACAAACTGTACGCCTTCTGGCATTTCTAACTACGATACTTTTGATAAGGACAAATGCACTAACTAATGGCAAAATGTTATCAGAGATAAGGTATTTATACACAAAGGTGATGTAATCATAGGTAGGATTGCATCATCAACTTCTAGTAACATTTTTATTGGTCATTAGAAAACATTATGCAATCGCCCACAACAGTTGCGTCATATATATATATAAATTTACCGTAATTAAATAAACTAGTAGCATATATCTTGAAAACTAGAGCCAATCAACATTTTTTAATGTCATTTTCGTTTTCAGCACACCAAAATTAGTTAAGATCAGCTATTTTCATTTCTGGTACATTTTGGTTGTTGACTAGTGTTATTATAATTAACGTTATGATGTTGGTTAAATGATTTATTCCAAGAACCTTGTCTATTTTGTGGAACTTGAGATTTTGATCGCCAGTGTTGTTTATTATAATTTATTTGATTATATTTAAAATTATTGTTACCAAAATCTCGCGATCTATGAGCTTGGTTCCAAGAAACATTAAATGGAGCAGATTGTTGAAATTGCTTCCCCTTATAAAAGTTACCATTGTTAAAATTGTCATTATTTACTTATTAAATGATCTGTCGCCGCTTAATGAACGGTGTCGTGGAAAGTTATTCTGATGCATAGCAAATGCGACTGGCAATTCATCCTTAATCGGAGAACTGCTAATTTCCATATTCGGATGTGCTGTGCAATATTGTATACAGCTTTGCTGCATGTCATTAATGTTAGACTGATTACGTTCATGCAAAAAAGCAAGAAACGATGGGTTTACCGAGGACAAGACTTTATCGCGTAGCAATAAATCTCTTAGTGCGTCATAAGTTTTATCAGTTTTGGATAGTTCAATCCATCTCTCCAATGAAAGACTTATATGTGTAATAAAATCGCTAAAATGCTTTCCTCTTTGTGGCAACATAGATTTAAATTTCAAACGATATTCGTTTGATGTCATTTGATATTTAGTAAGTAACGCAGTTTTGAGAGCTTCATAATTATTTTTATCAGTAGCAGTTGCCATATGATATACTGACACAGCTTCGCCCGTAAGTAGTTCAGATAATTTTACACAATACTGTGCTTTATCAACTTTATAGGCTTCACATGTTGCTTCGAACCTATGTAGGTAATGAATCACATCGTCTGATGGAGGGTTAAATTTTGGTAATATTAAATGAAAATTTTTTATATTTCCGTGTTTGGATGAAGTTTGACCCTCACGAGTTGTCTGAGCATTAGCTTCATGAGCTAATCTAAATTGTTCACATTCCATTTCCTTCATTTTTTGTTCATGTTGAATCTGAAGTTGATATTTTCTTGTATTTTCTTCAGCTATTAATCTCCTTTCTTCCATTTCCTTTTGCTTACCTTCCATTTCCTTTTGCTTACCTTCCATTTCAATTTTAAGTTGTCTTTCTTTCTCCTCAGCACGTTTCTCTTCTAATTCAGCGTTCAATCTCATTTTTTTCTCGTTTTCCTCAGCCTCAATCCTTTTTTGATCTGCCTCAAATTTCAAATTTTCCAAACGTAACTTTTCAGCCTCCAATCTTTGAGCTTCTAACCTTTGAGATTCTTTATATTCCGACATAGCGAATTGTCTGACCTCTTCAGGAGGTATCTGAAGAGCTTTTGCTTGTTTAATGAAATAATCTAGTGAATACATTATGCTATATAAGTAGTCACAATACTCTTGATTTCTAAAATGATAATTAATTAATGTAAATTAATTAACCTTGTTAATACACCAAGTGGTCTTCGTTCCTGTCCTAGAACGGTATATCATACTCATATAATTGTCAAATATATTAATAATCAATAAATTAATTTATGTAATGAAATGTTATGAATGCAACAACGTGATAGACAATAGGAACAATACTGACAAGACAAAATAATCAAAGACAATTGAAAACAGTCGCAGAAATCCAATAAAAATAAAAATGTGAAACTAAAATAGAATGTCGTAAAAAATTACGATGATAGCTGCGATAATATAATAAACAAGACAATTGACAAGACAGTGTAAAAAAATACGTTTTGTAAAAAACTGAACGAAAGTCAGGTGAGAAGGACGCATAATACAAACAAGATACATTATAAAACTAAGGTACGAGTAAAAATAACTGTGAAAACAACAATTAAAACTTGACGGAACAGCTAAACAGATACTATCATAAGAAACAAGTAGCGATCGGAACTACAGCAAGGTTTCTAGCCTTGAACCGGAATTATCGCTCAATTGAAACTTATAAATCAAACCCTATAGAACATCTGACAAAGAGCCCGAATCGGCTTCGAGATGAACCTCGTTTGTCAGATCGACCTCCCTACCGCCCACGAAGAACACAGAACATAGAACATGCAACATGAATAAGATTAGCGTGGACATATTTACAGGGCGGCTCAGCTAACGTAAAACGGTGAAATAAACATACAGCGGTGTTACTTATCTTTAACCGAGAAAAAATATTCCTCGCATCCGGAACCGCATGTTTGAGCCATCTAATTGAAGTAATGTACTGCCAGAGTCCAATGTTGAAACTTGAAAGTGGAAGTCCCTGGGTTGTCCTTGACCTACGATGACCGTTAAAATTGCTTCAAAGTCCAGGATGTTGTCGCCTTGAAAGACAGCATTCTTCTTTTCAACCGAGTTTGAAATGAGTTCGATTCCGTTACTGAAAACTGGATATTTTCAGAGCACGCTGCGCCGCCACATTGTTGCCTTCATTCTTCATGGGGTTTTCTGAATGACTGCTTGATCGTGCTGATTTCGCGAATATATAAATTTTGATGCAGTAATGTGAGAACTCAACGTAGGCACATCAACAAGTGTCAATACTGTGATAGTCAAACTCGTTACTTGAAAGTGGATACATAATTTATTGACATCACATCATATAGGACAAGACATTTGACGTTGACGGTTATTAAGTAATTCAACATGATGAGATTGGACGTATGTCCTCAATAAAATCCAAATAAATAGTCTCAGAAGAATCCTCAAGCAATTTCTGACTGGGTCTCTGAGTTAATACATCAATAGTTATAAGAGCCATGAAGTAGTTAAGTACAAGGTTATACTCATAACGGTTGACCTTTTCTCAAGGACGGGAGATGCTCATTATACTTGGTAGTATCTAAGATCCCGATCTTGATTATGTTCTTTGACAAAAATGTCCTCATTAACTACTCATAGACGAACGTAGGTACTGGTTCCTATCAAATCATTCTAGACATATAAAGTTACTTAGGCATTGATACTTGAATCACCTCTTGGATTAGCCGTGACTAACACAACGGCTTCCCAATAATATCGATGCAACGAAAATCCACGGTATTTTCCGACAATTCCTCTATTAAGCATATACAGGTACAGTATATAGAAATATATCTTCAGCTGTGAATCCATTTCGGTACAGGCTAGTTACCTGTCATCGACTAGATACTCACGGTTTCGTAGAACAAACATTATTATAATAATAGTTACATATTTGATTCTTCCAACGAATCGACACTTACGTGGACGACTACCGGCTACGACTGCTCAATCCGCAGGGCCGGGTCTAAACGTAATACTTTCATCCACTATACGGGGTTAAAAATCCAAAGATCGTAGGACCGATCTTGGGTTACCAGCTTCTACCATGAAGCTATGACGTTGACTGCCTTTTTGTTGACAACCAGCGCGTTACATAAAAATTCCCCAAAAATGTGCGTTCTCGTGCACCATAAATTTAATATACCAACGTTTCTCAATTGGTGCGTACACTTGTAACAAAGACAGAACCTGAGCCTGTCTATATATGTTAAAGTCTGTTAGGACTTAAAAAGGACGCAACAGTACATAGGAACCACACAGTCTACAAATAATGTTGTGGTGGGTAGGTTTCTTAATTTTTGCCAGTGTAGTAGGCACGACTTTCAACTGACGAGGGATTTTGAACGTGAGTAAATTGCACACGGGACCTCCTATTTTTTCACCCTTATCCGAGAAAACTAGGTATCCTATCTCACTACCCACGAGACCAGGAGGGAGTACGACATCATTAGGACAACTGGTTCATTAAAAAAATTTCCATACATTATTTTCCCTCTACTGGTAAACGAACGACATATCTCTTAGTCACTTCGACACCCTAAGAATGAAAAGATAATTAATGGCGGAGGTTAAAATTAGACAGCTGCAATATTATGGCAATATTAAAAGACATAACACCTTATGGAAGACAATAACAGAAGGAAGAGTTGAAGGTAAACGTGTAAGAGGAAAACAGCGTTGTAAGTGGGAAGATAACATTATGAGATGGACAGGAAAGTTTATATATATATATATATAATCTATTATGATCACGGTACGGTTTAAGGTGTGGACAATTATACATTTTAGGATTGAAAAATAACATGATTTATTTCATTATTTTGTATTTATTTATGATACAATAACTTCGGAGGAAAACTCAGGAATGTAGAATTACCTGAAAGTCTGTTTTAAACTTTTTTAAAACAAAATTCTCAGTTAATGGGAACAAAAATCATTTTTGTCCGTAGGTTTTATGGTTAATATTGCTTCAAAACGGAGATTCAAATTAGAATTTCGCGTCCAAGTAGCTTCACAAATTTGAAAATCTTTTTTTTTTTCAGAGTTGTTCTGTGATTGTGTTTTGTGATTACTTTCATTCATTTTACACAGTTCCAGGATTAGTTCATCTTCTTTGGCCATTTCCATTGACAAATTTTCATCATTTTTATTTGTTTCTTATTGTTCTTCATCTTTTTTTGTTTTCGTCGTCGATGACGAGGTGTCGCCTGTTGCGAGAGGTTCAGATGTTATTAAAAATAAGAAGATATCCTGGACATAAAGGTGTATCAGGTGATACCAGGATAGTGCCAGATAAGAGTTTGGTCTTATCAGTAATACCCCCTTATCTGAAGAGAGTAAGGGTGTATAGACACAAAGGTAGGGTCAAGCTATGTAAGTTCCCAGAGAAGATGGTGATGTAGTACTCTGAGTCCCTAACTGCTACCTCTCCTGATCCGCCTCTGTGATTATGGTATTTAATATTGTTTCTGACTCTGCTAGTTTTAAATAAATTCACCAACAAGAACTGTAACTTAACTTAAATAATGTAAGAAAGTCTGCTGGTGAATATTTACAATTTAATTGTACATATACTCTTTTCTATTTTGAAAAGGTTTAAAACGAAAGATTTTACAACAGTAAATAAATAAAACAGTTCAACAAATGTTTTTCACTTGGGTCAAAATGTCTATCATCTTGTAGACAAAATTAGCTTGCTTGATCATTCACTTGAAGAATTATTATTATTATTATAAGTTTATTGAAACTCTATACTATTATGGTCATGACAAACTGGATGCGTTTATGTTATTGGTGAGTATGGATAAGCTGCACAGTTGCCCTAAGCAACTTAGCTAAGTCACTGCAGATGGCTCCCTTAGATGCTGTATAGAATCTTCAGATGAAATCTCCAGCAATTCCATACATTATGACTGGCCTGCTATCACAGACTGGCACTGCATTTGTTGCAACGTTAGTACTAGGAGCCTCTTCTAATTTGTAGACGTTAGGTTAAAGGATTAAACCTGCAATGAATTCAAACGCAATCCCTGTATTTTTCTATCCATATCCCTCTTATGACACAGATGGGGACGATATACAGTTTCAGATAAGCATGTCAGCAGATGCACAAGGCATAGTATAGTATCAACAATCATTTTAATTCAAAGTGATCACAATTTACTTCTACCTTCTTAATTATAAGTATTTTCCCATGATTCGCCTCCATACAATAATTTGGTTGTGGGTAAAACTATTAAGTAATATGTCAAACGATACTGTGAATCAAACCCTTTCATCCTTCTTTATGTTCCTGGTAGGTGTCTCATTCTATTCAAGAAATACTTCTTTAAATACCTTTAACAACTTACAGACACAATTGACCATCTTTCTCAATATATTAATATTTCCGAAGGCGGCTTTGCCGCTCGAATTACACATGAGTCTGTAAGTTTCATCAGTACACACTGTCCATTCCTAACACATCTTATACACGTCGTATCGCACAGTTGGATTAATCAATATAATTACACACAATTATATATATATATATATATATATATATATATATATATATATATATATATATATATATATATATATATATATATATATATATTCGTTCTTACCCTCAGGCACACACAGACTAGCCCTCAATGGTTGATTAATGTCTGCTAACAAGTGCAGAAGGCAAACGATGGCATTAACATATGCACTGCTTACCACCGCTTTCTGTGCTTTCAAATAATAGTGACTAAACCTAGTTCATTAGGCCAATCAATTTATAGTTTGACCTCGGACGTACGAGATGGAACTCCCTAGAAATGTAATCAAAATCAGAAAATGTGGGTACCTTTTAGCCTATCGTACAAAGTAGGAAAACTGCTTTTTTAGTTATCTCCGTTATTCCTGATGCGATTTTAGTCATTTAAAGCTTACATTATACTTGGAATTAGGCTTTACATATCTAGGTAATAATCTTTTTGGTTACTACTTGCATTGTCTGTAATGCATAGTTTAAACTGCTAAATTTAGGCCAACCTGAAGCTTCGAATGCATTTAACCTAAGATTTCTCCCGTCCTATAATATTAGTAAAAGTATTACTACTTACGGGTAGAGAAACATCCCTAATATTGTGTCGATACCCTCTTTCAAGTGGTACTTCTTCTAAAATGCTGTAGTGAAATTCCGAATTTAATCAGGTTACACAGATAGGGCCTTGCCATCTTTAATTTCCTAGCTGTAGTAAACACAGGACCAAGAAAGCGTTTTCATTGGTCAGAGTATTTTATCTTTCTACCATTTATGGCGCGCGGTATGGTCAGAATATTTAGAATTCGCGATGAGAGACAGACGTCATTTCACGACAGCCTTAGGAAAATAAAATACCATAATTCCCGCCGTAAGTACTTGGTCGGTCAGTCACATTTTGCACACCGTCATTTCCGCATTTTTTTCTATTTTCGAGGGAGTACATTAACTTTCAACCACAGCTAAGGGGGTGCAACTGTGGTTGAAAAGTAGACAATAATTGTATTGTTTCTCCTTATATGTACTCTCGCGAAAATAGAAAAGTATGACGGTGTGCAATAAATCAACAGACAATCAAGATACTCTTCTGTCCAGTTTCATCCGGGAAACGTATTTAACTCATCATTTTTCTTAAAAATAACCTTAAAATGTAAGTTTTTTCATTGTTTCTTCAAGACAAAATTTTATTTTTAATTATTGCAGACGTATTATTATGGATCAAAATGATAAGATGGCTAGAAGGAAGATACGATCGCGTCAGTCACAGCGAGCAAGCGAGACTATAGAAGAAGCAGCAATGTAATATGTGTAACAGAAACAACACACTATAATTAACAACCTGCCAATTTTGGCGGGTCGTTGCTAATGTGTTACTTAATTCTTCTGCGAAAAAAAAAAAAATTCTTTTTATGCTCTCTGGATTTTGGAGGTTCACGAGTAAGGTAATAATATTCTTCTGTCGTCATTTTTTTTTTTTTTTTATGAAGAGTTGCATACCTTTCTTTGGCTAAATGGTTATTCAGAACGTAGATAATTTTTGTATCCGTTTAGAATTACAAAACAGAGAAAGATCAGAATATATTTAGCGCAACATTTCTACCCGAAATGAGTCGATTAACAGCGAATTGTTACTCGTTTTAACATGATTCATTTATACACCAAACAAAATCGAAGCGTAAATAAGCGAGAAAGATGTGTGTTTCGTAAATCTATTTTTATTAATGAAAACAATTTTCCAGATTCTTGGATCCCATTCATTTTTTTCCCGGGGACTCGACTGATTTAAAAAAAAAAAAAAACAATAAAACACGTAATTACCGGAAATTCCCAGACCAGACACCCTAAGTTAAATGGCGATTAAATTGTGCGTGTGCCGACACAGAAAGTCAAGCAACGCAAATAAAAAAAAAAAAAAAAAAAATTTATCACCATAAGAGGTACAAGGACAATGAAGGCTCGCGTGGTCTGTGTAAACAACATAAAACATCAGCGTTTCCCAAACTTACAATAATCGCCTACCCCTTATAAGAGTTCAGTCTTACTGGAATACCTGTCTCGAAGGAAGACATTTTGAGGAGAGTTTTAATATTATATATTTTCTCTACGCTTGCGCACAAATATCAGTTTCCTTTGTTCTCCTTACGGAGCATGGAGCCACAGTTGTAGCTGGTGCCCTTGCAGGAATCTAGCACCAAAGCTCTCACATGGTCTCATAGGGGTTGTCTCTGTAGCAGTTAGCATTTAAAAGATGAAGTTGCCTGCCCAAAACATTATCTACACGGAGAGACACGAAAAAACGTGATATGGACATCTCGCTAGAATTTAACCAATCTAGCTACTATTACAAGTCTTCAACAACAGAAAGTCTAGATATTGGGAAGGAAACATCAAGAGGAATGTGTGGTGGGTTTTGATGTTAAGAAGGTTGGTGTGTGGTAAAGTTGTACTTGAGTGAGGTCAATCTGTGAAAGTCCCTGATGTAGATAATTGATAGCTGTGTTTCAGAGAACCTTGCTGATACCACCTACGATCTCACTCAAAGTTATATTTTGGCCTAGTATGATTGAGAGCTATGTTTAGTGTCTAGGGTAATGTAAGAGTGATGTTAAAGAACCTCAATACAAAAACATATACATACATATATTAAGTACTATGATAGACTCAACCAACTCCAGTTGTTAAATTTTATATTTTAGAATTTCTTTTGTTAATCTTTATTGGTTCTGAGCCTAAATTTGTTTTGGTCAGGACTACCTCTCAATGAGAATCATATTAGATAGATAGATATATTTACATATATATATATATAGATATTTACATAAAAAGGACAATATGTCCAAAGTACATTGTCAAAAGTTTCCAATTGGTGTTAATTAATCTATTTTAACTAACTGGTACTTGGAGGCAGGTTGGGGATTTTCCTCATCCCAAAGTTCTTTTGTTTCACCTATGATTGTTTATTTTATTCTTTGGGAGGAAAGTTTATTTATACACAGGAGATCTTTCACAGTCACTGATAAGTTGTCCCAGGCCAGATATTAAGACTTATCTGGACCTTGGAATCACAGCAGTTGTAGTTGGTTTGGCCAAACACCCCAGTCTCCTCTAGTCTTGAATTACTTTACTATAAGCAGGTACCAGAGACTCTTCGAAATCGTGCAGAAATTCTCAATCAGCAATTACCAGCACCAGACAAGTGCCAGCAGAAACCCCTGTAAATGAAAGTTATGTTTCTGTCTTAACATCAAACTAATTCCTCCCAATTTACATGTAATAATACATTCAACACAAAAGAACTTGGTCAGCTCTCTCTGACCAACCTAGCTTCTCCACTCTAGTTTTATGGAACAAATTGTACCAGTTTTCTTTTCTTTTCCTTAATGGCTGCTACGCCTCTGTCATTCCAGCAGTAATCTTTTCCATGCAATAAGATAGGTGTAATGCTCCTGTATGACCATCATATATAGTCCTATAGTTCTAAACTTCTTGGATAGTCCATTATATGATGGATCAACATCTAGGCCAAGCCTAAGTCTGCCATGGAACCACCTAACTACAATCTTTTTACATGGCCTTTTCTTACACTCAACCCTTTTTTAATTAAAAAGTTAATAAAATCAATCTTCCCACATATTCAAGGAAATATAAACAAGTACGATGACTAGGCAATAGAATATGGCACACTTTCAGCACTGCCCCTGTCCAGACTGCTTTCTGTTATTAGTATTTTAAAAAAGCACAGGTCTGCTCATCGTTGCTTGCTCCTCAGAATATTTTGAAAAAATTGCAGCGAGCAGCCTACTTTTCCTGTAATGTAAAAGGCTTTGGCCAATGGGACCAAGCATCTCTTTATTTTGAATGAACTTTAAAAAAAAATATCTCAACCACTACCAAATACTACCAACTATATTTGTATTTTTAGGTCAGCCAATAATATTTCGCCTTGCTTTAAATACTATCCAATCCAATTCCCCATACCTTCTTTCCCCAAAGTTGTTTTTCAAAAATATGCCATACAAAAAATAAGCAGACATGACTTTTCCTGACAGTCTGTCGGATCCTCTATAGTATTATGGCTATAATTTGGTCATTTAGTGGACTATTTGTGTAACTGATAACATATTCTTGCTCAGAAAGTCCCAAGGCACCCGAATATATAATTTTTATGGCCCTAGGTATCTTGGTTCAGAATTCCATATTTTTTTCTATGTTAGTTGTTTATTTTTTAAGACTACCACCTGTTCAATTCTTTTCCATGTACTTTCAACCTATTTACGAGAATCATCCGTATTACGTTAGAATTACGTCATTCTCAATAAGAGCTAAGCCTGTTTTCGTGACCCAATTGTCTACATGTTCTAACTTTTACATCGTATTTTGAAAATCTCTCAAGGCAAGTCTTGCCACTGCGTTGCTATTGGCTTTTAGTTTGAAATCAACGCGCGACGAGTTAGTATTGGGCCATCTATCCTCCTCTCTCCCCCTTTTGCTATATATTCTGTCTCCTAGGCAAATATTTGTTTGAACTTGGAAAAAGTGTTACGTTTTATCTCAAGGTCACTTAGGATCATTGAGTACCTTTTATTCGGCCATAAGGCGTTATCAAAACTAATACGCTGGGGCGTGGGTGAAGACGCCAATTCTCTACCAACTCTTTAGTTCTATCTTATTTTTGACTTTGTGCACTATCCTGGTATATTCTAATTTAGATATTGTATTTAGAATATCGTCACACATCTCCCCACTTTAGAACAGGCTATCCTATGTCAGTTCCTAATTCAAAATACACATAGATAAATTTACTACTTATGTCTGGTGACTACTTTGATTTTCATCGTACGGGTGTCTGCTTAAAAAGTCTGCACCTACGTTTTCCGAGCCGGGGATATATTCTATGATAAACTGGTATGGTTGTAGGAGCAACGACCAACGTAATAATCTAGCATTTTCATGCCTTGCTTGCGACAGAAATACGAGAGGTTTATGATCTGTTTGGATCGTAAATGATCGACCATAGAGATAGATTTGGAACTTTTTTATCGCCCATATCAAAGCCAGACATTCCTTTTCACTTGTTGAATATTTTTGTTCCGCTGTGTTCAACTTACGGCTAGCATAAGCAACTGGGGTTAATTCCCCCTCAAGTGAATTAGACCTTTGCAATAGGGCTGCTCCTAATCCGACGTTACTAGCGTCCGTTCTCACAACAAACTCTTGACTTAAGTCAGGCAATTTCAATATAGGCCTGCTTGTGAGCTTTTCTTTTAACTCTTGGTAGGCAGACTCACACTGCGCTGACCACGTAATTTTATCAGGATTTCCTTTGCGCGTTAAATCAGTCAGTGGTGCACATATAGAGTTAAAATTTCTGATATACTTCTGGTAAAACCCACATAACGAGACAAAAGATCGCACGTCTTTCTTTGTCTGTTGCCTTGGTGCTCTCTTCAATTTCTCCAAGTTCTTGGGATCAGGGGTCATGCTTCCCTGATATACTGTGTGTCCTAAGAATTCCAACTCTTTACATCCAATACAACATTTGGTCGGTCTAGCGGTCAAGTTAGCCTCCATGAGTCTATCAAACAACATATTCAGAGAGTTAATGTGTTCCTCAAATGTTTCTGTTGCTATGAGAATATCATCCATGAAATTCGTGATACATGGATTATTCAGGGGATTCAACAATTTTCGCATCATCCTAGAAAACACGCTCGGGGCATTTTTCAACCCAAAAGGCAACATGTTGAATTCATAATGTCCATCCGAGGTGCTAAAGGCTAAATAAGGTCTAACCTCAGGCTTTACTGGGATCTGATAATAGCCTTTGCTCAGATCCACTTTAGAGAAATATTTTGCTTTGTTCAGCCTGGCAAACAGCTGATTTGTATCAGGTAATGGAACCACCTGACTTTCTGTGACAGCATTCAATTTTCTGTAATCTATACACAGTCTGTGTTCCCCAGAGGGTTTTCTCAGTAAAATCACACTAGAACTATACGAAGATTCACTGTGTGAAATAATTCATTCTTTCAACAAATACTCAATCCTCCTTCAAAGCTTTTTCTTTAGCGAAAGGAATCGAATAGGCTTTCATACAGATTGGTGTTGGGTCTATAAGTTTCATATCATATTCCAACAAATTTGTATGCCCCGGTTTGTCCGTTAACACATCTGTATGATCATTCAGAACCTGTTGAACTCTCTCCCTCTGATTTCTCGTTAAATGTATACTGACTTTTACCTGTGCAGCTGTCTCACAGGGATGTAGAGGATATTCATGAGAGGTGAGTGGTTCCTGTTTCATTTCCATTGCAACAGACAAGGTCAGTAAGTGTGTCTCTTCCTGGTTTTCTCTGTCCAGATATTTTTTCAGGAGATTCACATGATAGATTTTCTCTTTCTTCTTCTTATCTATCTTATAATTTGTTCTAGACACCTTCTCTAGAACTGTATATGGACCTTGCCATCCAATTTGCAACTTGTTTTGGCTGCCGGGTAGAAGAAGAAGCACCTTCTCTCCCACAGCTAATTCTCTGTCCTTAGCTTTCTTATTAAAATAGGCAGCATGTTTTTTCCTGGCTTGTCTCAAATTATCATTAGCAAGTTTCCAGCCAGTTTTAAGACGAGTGGTCAGCTCGTTCACATATTGATATGATGAGGGAATATTTTCTTCTGCTCTTTCATCGGGCCACGTCCTTAATAATGTTACATATGGACCTTACATTTTTCCGACATATGTTCCATAACATTAGAAGCATTATAGTAAGGACGTTTTTTCCCTTTTATCATCACATAAGAATCTACCACTCCCAATTCTTTTCCTGGGGTTTTCTCCCCACTTTAAGTTCATTGTGAGAGAGCTCCTTTCTCTTTTGTCCTTACCCAGTTTACATAATTCCGACCGAGGGATTGTCGGCTTATTCTGGGGTAAAACAATTCTTTGTACTCGCTGCATAGTGGCCATTTTAATACATTCAAGTGAAGACTGTGTGTGAAAAGGGGTTCCCATTCCACTTGGTCTACATTATTATAATTATTTTCATTTTCAGGCCTAAATTTGCCCCGTGGCGTTTCTAGGTCCTGATTATTATTTTCCCCTCGTGTGGGTTTTCCCTTTTTATTTTCCGGCCCAGGTTTGCCATAATGCTTCTCTTGCATTTGGTTATTATTTTTCCACCCTGTGGAATTTTTCTTGCTGCACTGGTCGCAGGCCTCGACAAATTTTTTTATGTCTTCAACCACTCCTGGCTAGTAATAAGTCATAGATGTCCTTAGACAGGTGCGACCCATCCTCAGATGTCCACCGTCTAGAACATGTGTTTGTCTCATAACTCGTTCCCTATATTTCGATGGCACCACTAACTGTCCACACCCGTATGATCCTGCTTTATCCGCCCTGTAATCAAAGCGCTATATGACAATGCAAGATGTTGTGTTAGAACAAATAAAGGGAATACAGAATGGTTTACAGTAGAAACAGGGGTGAAACAAGGCTGTATTATGTCACCACTACTTTTTGGAATAGCTATTGATTGGGTTATGAGAAACTATACCCACAATGAACAATTGGGTATAAAAATGGACAAATGGAAAATTCCTGGGGGACCTGGATTTCGCAGATGATGTAGCATTCTTAAGTTCAACACCAAGACAATCCCAAGAAGCAATAAATAATTTGTGTCATCTCTCGGTTAAAATTGGTCTCCAAATAAATGCCTCTAAAACTAAAGCTATGAACTTTTCTAACGAGACCTTTGATATCATCTTGAACGGGGAAAAACTACAGAAAGTTGAAAGTTTCAATTATTTAGGCAGTAAAATGACTCAGGATGGTGACACAACAACAAGAGAAATCCATACTAGAATTGCTTTGGCAGCTAGCGCCTTCAATAGATTATCTAACATTTGGAAATTACGATCATTGAATATACATACGAAGNTTAGTCTGTTTAATTCAAATGTTATCTCAGTGTTAACATACGGCTGTGAGAGTTGGAAAATAACAAAATCATTGGAGAACAAGCTGAATACATTCGAGAACAAATGTCTTAGAAAACTCCTGAACATCAGTTGGAAAGAATTCAAGACTAATCGACAAATAAGAGAAGACTCTAGGCAGAAATATGTCTCCGACTATATAAGGAAAAGACGATGGTCATATATCGGTCATGTCCTACGAATGCAAAACAACAGAATACCACTACAGGCGCTCACTTGGGTTCCTGAGGGTAAGCGGAAAAAAGGAAGACCAAAAGAAACACTCAGAAGAACAATAATAAGAGAAGGAAGAACGTTGGGCCTAAATAATGTGCAAGAGCTAAGAGGAGTGGCGTCACAACGAACAACCTGGAGAGCACTGGTTTCTGCCTTATGCGCCGTGTTTGGCGCTTAAAGAATTTATTATTATTATTAAAGCAGTCCATCATCCAAATAGAATTCTCCTTTTCTAGGAGGGGTATGGCATTTTTGGAGTTTCTTAAAACACTGCTTCAGTGATCTATCTTTAGCCTGTGCCTTCCTACACTGTTTACGAGACATAGTTGTTGGTGGTTCCTCCTCCTTTCTAGAGGTCGACCTGACCTGAAGCGTGGCCATTACCACAGGTTTCTTTTTACACACTTCGGTGTTATGGTTGTCCATCCTACACCAGCTACAATATAATCTACCTTTATGAAAAGGTTTTCTGTCATCATATTTCCTTTCATTGAATTGTGGGGTTTTATTTCTATAATCATGGCGTGGCCTATCAAAATGTTGTTTACTTTTATTATTCTGATCTTTGTGGTCAAACCTATGAAAGTTTTGTGGTGCCTTAGGATTGTCTACCTGTTTCTTTATAGTGCCAGCTACCTCTGCTTGGGCTGCTTGATACCTCTCAGCGACATTGAGTAACTCACCCAGCCTCTCTGCACCTTGTTCCATGAGAAACTTTCTCAAGTCTGGAGCCATGGACTCTCTCAGTTGCTCAATAAGGATCGTTTCCTTAAGATCTTGTGTTTTCCCCAGAGCAGTCCATTTCTCCAAGTAGGTCTCTAACCGTGTAGAGAACTGGTGATAGGTCTCACCCGACAGTAGTTTGGCATTTCTAAATTTTTTCCTGTAAAATTCTCCATTCTTTTCATACCTTAACAAAAGAGCCTGATGTAACATGTCGTAATTGTCTTGGTCATCCCTGCTCATCTTGGCAAAAACTTCATAAGCTGTTCCCCTAAGACCCTGGGATAACTTGAGGCTCTACCTCTCTCTCTCTCTAACCATACGTGGTAGCCAAAAGTTCAAACCTACTTAAATACCCTTCTATGTCATCGTCTCTCTCAACAAAATGGTCTAAATGAAACCCCATAGCTGAGGTTGAGGCTCCCTGACTAGCAGTGGCATCGGAGGTAAAGGGGCTGGCACCATTTTCAGGAGCATGGCCTTGTAATTCTAACTCCTTTAGTCGTACCTCGTGCTCCCTCTGCAATCTCCTATCTTCTGCTTCTCTTTCTGCAGCCAATCTCTTTTCTTCTCTTTCTGTAGCCAGTCTCTTTTCTTCTCTTTCTGTAGCCAGTCTCTTTTCTTCTCTTTCTGCCTTTTTTTCTTCTAATTGGAGCCTTTTAATCTCCGCCTCCCTATCCGCCTCCAATGCCCTAGCCTCTCTGTCAGCCTCAATCTGCAACCTCTTGATTTCTTTTTCAGCCTCTAACTTTCTTTCTGCTTCTAACTTCTTATCTTCTCGTGCAATAAATTTATCCACCTCTGATGTTACATACTGGACCAGCTCTGGTCCATCCATGCCCATCTCTTTAGCAGTCTGCACAGCGGCAGATCTGAATTTGGCTAGATCAGCCATTCTAACTCAAGCAGGTCTAATAAGGTTCTAAGACAATCTCAAACTTAACTAAAATAAATACTAACTATAATTAACTAATTACTACTGGCTGTGACAACGTATCAATTGTAAATCTCCACTTAAATTATTATTATCTTTCTTAGGGGTTGTTTCTAACCTCTAATAACAATAGTAATACAATCTTGAATTTATATACTAATGCTAATTTTAATTCCTGGAGTTAGTTAATATATGTTGTATGAGATTCCTATTTCAAACATTCATCTAACTATGCCAAATTCAAATCCCGGACCTAGAGACCCCAATATATGTGGTGGGTTTTGATGTTAAGAAGGTTGGTGTGTGGTAAAGTTGTACTTGAGTGAGGTCAATCTGTGAAGGTCCCTGATGTAGACAATTGATAGCTGTGTTTCAGAGAACCTTGCTGATACCACCTACGATCTCACTCAAAGTTATATTTTGGCCTAGTATGATTGAGAGCTATGTTTAGTGTCTAGGGTAATGTAAGAGTGATGTTAAAGAACCTCAATACAAAAACATACACATACATATATTAAGTACTATGATAGACTCAACTAACTCCAGTTGTTAAATTTTATATTTTAGAATTTCTTTTTTTAATCTTTATTGGTCCTGGGCCTAAATTTGTTTTGGTCAGGACTACCTCTCAATGAGAATCATATTAGATAGATATATATATTTACATATATATATATATATATATATATATATATATATATATATATATATATATATATATATATATATATATATATATATATATATAGATATTTACATAAAAAGGACAATATGTCCAAAGTACATTGTCAAAAATTTTCAATTGGTGTTAATTAATCTATTTTAACTAACTGGTACTTGGAGGCAGGTTGGGGATTTTAATCATCCCAAAGTTCTTTTGTTTCACCTATGATTGTTTATTTTATTCTTTGGGAGGAAAGTTTATTTATACACAGGAGATCTTTCACAGTCACTGATAAGTTGTCCCAGGCCAGATATTAAGACTTATCTGGACCCTGGAATCACAGCAGTTGTAGTTGGTTTGGCCAAACACCCCAGTCTCCTCTGGTCTTGAATTTTTTTTACTATAAGCAGGTACCAGGGACTCTTCGAAATCGTGCAGAAATTCTCAATCAGCAATTACCAGCACCAGACAAGTGCCAGCAGAAACCCCTGTAAATGAAAGTTATGTTTCTGTCTTAACATCAAACTAATTCCTCCCAATTTACATGTAATAATACATTCAACACAAAAGAACTTGGTCAGCTCTCTCTGACCAACCTAGCTTCTCCACTCTAGTTTGATGGAACAAATTGTACCAGTTTTCTTTTCTTTTCCCTAATGGCTGCTACGCCTCTGTCATTCCAGCAGTAATCTTTTCCATGCAATAAGATAGGTGTAATGCTCCTGTATGACCATCATATATAGTCCTGTAGTTCTAAACTTCTTGGATAGTCCATTATATGATGGATCAACATCTAGGCCATGCCTAAGTCTGCCATGGAACCACCTAATTACAATCTTTTTACATGGCCTTTTCTTACACTCAACCCTTTTTTAATTAAAAAGTTAATAAAATCAATCTTACCACATATTCAAGGAAATATAAACAAGTACGATGACTAGGCAATAGAATATGGCACACTTTCAGCACTGCCCCTGTCCAGACTGCTTTCTGTTATTAGTATTTTAAAAAAAACACAAGTCTGCTCATCGTTGCTTGCTCCTCAGAATATTTTGAAAAAATGGCAGCGAGCAGCCTACTTTTCCTATAATGTAAAAGGCTTTGGCCAATGGGACCAAGCATCTCTTTATTTTGAATGAACTTTAAAAAAAAAATCTCAACCACTATGCGTTACTACTACCAACTATATTTGTATTTTTAGGTCAGCCAATAATATTTCGCCTTGCTTTAAATACTATCCAATCCAATTCCCCGTACCTTCTTTCCCCAAAGTTGTTTTTCAAAAATATGCCATACAAAAAATAAGCAGGCATGACTTTTCCTGACAGTCTGTCGGATCCTCTATAGTATTATGGCTATAATTTGGTCATTTAGTGGACTATTTGTGTAACTGATAACATATTCTTGCTCAGAAAGTCCCAAGGCACCCGAATATATAATTTTTATGGCCCTAGGTATCTTGGTTCAGAATTCCATATTTTTTTCTATGTTAGTTGTTTATTTCTAAAGACTACCACCTGTTCACTTCTTTTCCATGTACTTTCACCCTATTTACGAGAATCATCCGTATTACGTTAGAATTACGTCATTCTCAATAAGAGCTAAGCCTGTTTTCGTGACCCAATTGTCTACATGTTCTAACTTTTACATCGTATTTTGAAAATCGCTCAAGGCAAGTCTTGCCACTGCGTTGCTATTGGCTTTTAGTTTGAAATCAACGCGAAACGAATTAGCATTGGACCATCTATCCTCCTCTCTCCCCCTTTTGCTATATATTCTGTCTCCTAGGCAAATATTTGTTTGAACTTGGAAAAAGTGTTACGTTTTATCTCAAGGTCACTTAGGATCATTGAGTACCTTTTATTCGGCCATAAGGCGTTATCAAAACTAATACGCTGGGGCGTGGGTGAAGACGCCAATTCTCTACCAACTTTTTAGTTCTATCTTAATTTTGACTTTATGCACTATCCTGGTATATTCTAATTTAGATATTGTATTTAGAATATCGTCACAGAATGTATGAAGAGAGTGTTAAAGAATCTGCAGAAACATGGCATGACGCTAGCCAAAATTAAACATCTTACAAGAAGGGAAACTCTTAGCCCCCGTACTGCTATACGGTATAGGGAACAACAAAATATAAGTAAAAAGAAATAAAGTAAGTTGGGTTGCGAAAACCATTGGATCGTTTGCTTTTTTTTTAAGTACGTCCTTTTCCAGCGGTATTGTGGGTAGATACATCCCCGCTATTTTGAATGACTTAATCTCACTGGCTAGACTTAAAACCCTTTTCCCTCGTGACTGTCGCAATGCTTTTTTTATGATAAATTTTCAGTTCTGGCGTAATCTTGCCACTATTCTAGATCGGTTGTTGAAGGCCGTTTAACCGTAGCTGATTCGTCTCCAGTATTCGAGGTTTTCAACCTATTTTTACTGCCTACAACGATCCAGTTCGTTGTTATATCAAGGAACTTAATCCGCGCCCACACAACATAAAGAAAGAAACGAAATGGCTTAATGAATCTTAAGTTCGTAAGCTTTATATCCCATTAGCTGTTAGAACTTTCCACTTTTGGTAAAGTTACCAAGTTCCGTAATCGATAACAGGTAACGTTACGCTCCAATCTTCCAAACTGTTAATGGGGTACCTGATTCTGCTCTTGGGTTAGGAACGGCAAACGGCAGCGAGAAAGGGAACTTGTGTTCCAACCTGATCAAAAAGCTGGACCTAACATGGACCTACCGTAACATCTGCTGTGGTACTATCTTTAAGTTCGTATAAAACAGGGTTTCTTAACATGTTTTCTAAGGACCCCTTGGGGGTACATAACCTAATATGTAAATGGTTAAATTTTAAATTATGTTGTTATACACATTTTTCTTTTCAAGAAGGGTTCCATAGCCTTCATCGGACAATCAAAGAGGTCCATAACCTTCATCGGACAATCAAAGAGGACCATAGCCTTCATCGGACAATCAAAGAGGTCCATAGCCTTCATCGGACAATCAAAGAGGACCATAGCCTTAAACGGACAGTCAAAGGGTCCAAGTCCTTCTTCGGACAATCAAAGGGGTCCATAGCCTTCATCTGACAATCAAAGGGGTCCATAGCCTTCATCTGACAATCAAAGGGTCCATAGTCTTCATCTGACAATCAAAGGGGTCCATGTCCTTCGTCGGACAATCAAAGGGGTCCATAGCTTTCATCTGACAATCAAATGGGTCCATGGTCTTCATCTGACAATCAAAGGGGTCCATAGCCTTCATCTGACAATCAAAGGGGTCCATAGCCTTCATCTGACAATCAAAGGGGTCCATGGCCTTCATCTGACAATCAAAGGGGTCCATGGCCTTCATCTGACATTCAAATGGATCCGTAGCCTTCATCGGACAATCAAAGGAGTCCAAAGACTTCATCCAACAATTAAAGGGGTCCAAAGCACAAACAATAAGAAATAAAAAGTTTGAGTAAGCCTGTTATAAAATGTTTTGATAATTTCTGGACCTCTCCCATAAGTTTACGCTCATTCGGTGCCAGGAAAACATTTCTGCTAACAACCAACAGGGCGAACTATTTTTTGCATGCTACGGGAAGTATTAAATACAAAACATATTTTAATGTTCAGTAGCCCCATAACTTTATGTGGTCAAGTTTTGTTCAAGCGGAAATAGTGTGTCTTTCAAAACACAAATTATTTAAGTAAAAACAATGAAAACATTTTATTAGAATCCGTTTTACATATGACAAATACTCTAGAAACACTGGGCGCTTCGGGGTTACTCTACGCCAATCAGTCAAAAACAGAAAACAAAGGTGGGAAATATATACATGATATGAGAATTAAAAACTGTTTTAAAATATTTTTTAAACACAAGCTTTTCATGCACTAAAAAGCCACAAATAATTTTTCAAGGAGTTTATAGCTTGCAGTCAAAAAGTGTAACATCAAATTGACAAAATACTTGGGGCGCTTACGCGCTTATCATATATTTTATCCATAAGTGTGTAATGAAGTATAAAGCAGAAGTTAATTTCATGTAGAATCAGCGCCACAGGCTCTTTGTGAATTTGATGCTACATTTTTTGACTGCAAGCTATAAACTCCTTGAAAAATTATTTGTGGCTTTTTAGTGCATTAAAAGCCTGTGTTTATAATAGCTGTACATTGATTTCGTTGGTTTTGAGGGGGCTTTTGACGGCATGCGTTGGGACAGTTTATAGAAAATACTAGGGGCTTATGGAGTTCCGGGCTGCATGGTGTCAATCATGAAGGGCCTCTGTGCCGGCTTTGCGTGTGGTGTTGGGCAGAGCGGCCTGGCCTTTGGGGTGAAAGCGGGAGTGCGGCAGGGATGCCCCTTGTCGGCCACTCTATTTTTAACAATCATGGACTGGGTGGTGCGCTGGGCGGCAGAGGGCGGTCCAGGGGGAGTGGGATGGGCTGCATTTTCTGCATTGGAGGATCTGGAGTGTGCGGGTGGCATTGCGCTGCTGGCGCATTCACATCAGCGCGTCCGGGAAAGGACGGACGGACTTGGTGGGTTTAGCCGGCAGGTGGGCTTGGGCATCAATTTAGGGAGGTCAGACGTCATGGCGCTCGGTGTGAGCAGCCCTGGACCCGTGTCGGTGGGGACTCGGCAGCTGGTGCAGGCGGACGCCTTCACATGCCTGGGGTGCGTGGTAGCACCCGACGGCGGGCCGGGCGGGGACATCAGCGTCAGAATGGATAGGGCAAGAGCGGCCTTTTTTGGCCTGGACAGCGTCTGGGGATCCTCTCTGCGCAGCACGGGCACAAAGTTGGGATTGTATCGGAGCTGTGTGCTTTCTGTGCTTCTCTGTGGTGCGGAATGTTGGAGAGTTGCAGAGAGGGAGGTGTCGGGGTTGTCCTCTTTTCACACAACATGCCTAGGAGGAGTTCGCCGAGTCTTTGGGAGGAGTGCCATCGTCGGCCGGGGTCTGCTTGCTCGGAGCGGACAGAGGGACATGCACACCATCGTGGCTGGTAGACGCTGGAGCTGGGTTGGCCATGTCCTCAGAAGAGACCCCGATGCCATCACAAGAACAGCTATGCTTTGGACCCCTGAAGGAAAATGAAAGAGAGGCCGACCAAAAACAACCTGGCGGAGGATTGTGGAGGCTGAGATGCAAAGAATGAACCAGAGTTGGGGCACTGTACGAAGGATGGCCACCGACCGAGCAAAGTGGAATCAATTTGTTGTTGCCATAAAAGACGCCACTAGGCGTGATGGCTACTGACTGCTTTGACGGTCGGCGGCTAAGGATCAAAGAAGAAGAAGAAAGAAGAAGTTTATAACATATTTGTTAATATTTTTTATTTTCTTCATTTTAGTGTTATTTTTTGTTGTTTTTAAATTTAAGTCAAATGTAATCGATCCGCTAATGACATTATCAGTTTGCGATAAAAATTATCCAGAGAAGGAGGCGGATTTCAAAAATTCAGTATTCTGGTCACACGGAAAGTTAATAAACACTGTTGTTTTGTTTTTTGTTTTTTTAAATTTTGATAAGAGTTGTAAATTACCATTTGTAAATGTATATAGTGTCAGTTGATTGTACTGTATGTCTAAGAGCACGAAATATAGTGTGTTGTGATGGAGGGGGGGAGGGGGGAGAAGTTTCAATACTTCTCTCAAGAGAGACAATCTTTTTGGAAAGAATACACTTAGATTATTTGCAGTTATCGCCCATTTCACTGATGATACAATACCCCCCCCCCCCCCACAAAAAAAAAACAAAAAAAAGGAATATTAAATTTTATTTTATTAATTTTATTATTTTTTTACGACTGATTATTGTCATTGCACATGAAAGGGCAATTCACTAACTTGTATCCAAGTTTCAGAGCCATTGCTCATCCAGAAGTGATTGAAAAATCGATTGCAAGATTTGAAGGTGACAAGAGAGTGACATACCTTGCAAGTTAAAGAAAAGCCGGTAAAAAAGATGGAGCACGTAATAAAGAGATGTTGCAAACAAAAAGTGTTTGTTTACTACTGAAAATGTATTAGGTGTACGTACTGTGATTTCACTCTTTTTTTCATAACCCTGCACTCCCAAAGGAGCATAGGCCTTCAACAAACACATGCCAAGTCCTTCTGTCAAGTGCCATCATCTCAAGTTCTTTCCACGTTCTCATCATTTTCACCTCTGTTTCCAGCTCTCTTCTCCATGTGCTTCTTGGTCTACCTCTGCCCCTCTTGTCCTGGGGGTTCCAGAACAAGGACTGCCTTGTAATGCTATCAATAGGTTTCCTCAGTGTGTGTCCTATCCATGGCCATCGTCTTCGTCTCATCTCTTGTTCCACTGGCACTTGTCTAGTTCTTGTCATCAGTTCCACGTTGGTAACCTTGTCATACCATTTTAATCCCTCTATTCTAAGTAAGCACTCATTTATGAAAGTCAGTAGATTTTTGGTTGTGTCTTTGTTGTTCTCCATGTCTCAGAGCCATACAATAGGACTGACTTGACATTTGAGTTGAAGATTCTTATTTTCGTGTTGGATCCGATTTCTTTTGATCTCCATATATTTCCCAATGCAATGAAAGCACCTCTTGCTTTTTGTATTCTTATTTTGATATCACTGTCTGTCCCTCCAACTTTGTCTATATTGCTGCCAGGATATATGTACGATTCTACATCTTGTATCGGTGTTTCTTCAAGTTCAACTCTGTTATCATTACCTTCATTTATTCTCATTATTTTTGTCTTTTCTCTGTGTATTTTCAGACCCAATTGCTATGACCTCTCACCGAGTGTTTTCAATTTGTCCTGCATCTGATTACGGTTATGGGACAGAATGGCCAAGTCATCAGCAAAATCCAGATCATCCAACTGCTTAGTCAGAGTCCACTGGATTCCATTTCTGTTGTGTGTTGTCGATGTTCTCATAACCCAGTCTATTGCTAGTAAGAAAATAAATGGAGACAAGAGGCATCCCTGTCGCATTCCTGTTCTTATCCCAAACGGTTCTGTAAGCTGTCCTTCATGAAGAACTCTGCATGTCATGTCTTCATATGTTTTCTTTATTAAATTAATGATCTACAGGGGAACTCCATAATGCCTCATCAATTTCCAAAGTGATTCTCTGTCTACACTGTAAAATGCCTTTTCGTAGTACACAAATCCGATGTATAGCGGTGAATTCCATTCCAGACTTTGTTCAACTATTATTCTCAAAGTGTCTATCTGGTCTGTACAGTATCTGTTTTGTCGAAAACCTGCTTGTTCATCTCTCAGTTTCTTGTCTATGGACTTTTTTCATCTCTCAAGGATAATCCTGTTTAATACTTTTCCTGGAACTGATAGTAACATTATTCCTCTATAATGCACACTTGTAAATTTCCCTTCTTAGGCAACTTAACCAGATATCCTTCCTTCCAATCTGCTGTTTTCTCTTCCTTTTCCCAAGTAATTTATATAACATCTATGTAGCCGTGTCGATATCTGCTTTGATGGCCTCTGCTGGAATGCCATCATGTCCAGACGCTTTTCCATCTCTTAGAAGCTTTATGGCTTTCTTTATTTCTTCCTTCGTTGGTCTTTCATTGTTAATTTGTAGCTCTTCTTTTGCTGGCTGGATGTCCGGGGGGGAGGGCGGGGGGGGGGGGGGGTTCTTTGGAGCTGGTCTATTGAGAAGGTCCTCAAAATATTCTGTCCACCTCTTCATTTGCTCTTGTATATTGCTGAGCAGTTTTCCATTCTTGTCTTTTATGAGGTAACTTGTTTGCTTGTATTTCCCTGTTAGCTTCTTTGTGCTGTTATACAGTTCTCTCATATTTCCTTTGGCTGCAGCATCTTCTGCCTCTCTTGCCAACTCCTCAATATACTTCATCTTGTCTCTTTTGATACTTCTGTTTACTTCTTTGTTTGCTTCTGTGTACACTTCTTAAGCCCTGGCTTTGGAACTTCTGGTTTTGCTTGTGTTTAAATCTGCTTTCTTGTTTTTTCTGTCTTTTATCTTATTGATGGTTTCTGTTGTTATCCATGCTTGTTGCTGTCGTTCCCTTTTCCCAAGTATTTCTTCACATGTCTCATTCCACACAGTTTTGATTTTCTGCCAATAATAATAATAATAATAGCCCCTTCACTCATAACTGACTATGGGAATGCGCCCCTGAGGTGACAGCCTTCAGCTGCTTATTTTCCTGGTGCTCCTTTCGACGTTTTCTCCTCACCTCTGCTTCTTGTGTGAGCCTCTCTTCGCCCAATCTGAGGTGGCGCCGTAAATAGCATCGCCACTTAGTGCGATCGGCAGCTTTATCCTCCCATGTTGCTGGATCCATGTCCAGTGCCCTCATATCTCTCTTGCACACATCTTTGAACCTCAGCTGTGGTCGCCCAACTGTTCTCTTGCCATCTGCTAATTGTCCGTAGAAGATATCTTTTGGGATGCGACCATCATCCATGCGGCGAACATGGCCAAGCCAGCGAAGTCTGCGCTGTCTAAGAAGCGTATACATACTTTGAAGGCCAGCACGTGACAACACCTCGACATTTGTCACTTTATCTTTCCACGAGATGCCGAGGATGCGGCGTAGACACCGCAAATGGAAGGTATTGAGCCTTCTTTCTTGCTTAGCATAGGTCGTCCAGGTCTCGCTGCCATATAGGAGTGTGCTGGTGACGCAGGCATTATATACCGCAGCTTTGGTCTTCATTGTGAGTTTAGAGTTTTCCCAAACACGCGATGTGAGGCGGGCAAAGGTAGCTGCAGCTTTGCCAATGCGGCTGTCCATTTCTGTATCCAGTGAGAGTTTGTCGTTGATGGTAGACCCTAGGTATGTGAAGTGGTGCACCACTGCCAATTCATAGTTATCGATAGTGATAACTGGTGCAGCACCCACATCCTGACTCAGCACATTCGTTTTCTTTAGACTTATTGTGAGGCCAAAGTCTTTGCATGCTTTAGTGAAGCGATTCATCAAGCTCTGAAGCTCCTGTTGGCTTTGAGTGACGACTGCAGCATCATCAGCGAACAACAAGTCTCTTATAGTGACCCTTCTGATTTTTGTTTTTGCCTTCAGCCTTGAAAGATTAAACAGTCGGCCATCTGACCTAGTCTTCTTCTTCTTCTTCCGTCCTTAGCCACCAACCGTCAAAGCAGTCAGTGGCCATTACGCCTAGTGGCGTCTTAGGGCAACAGCAGACAGGTTTTCTCTGCCGTTGTTTCCCATCACGCCTAGTGGCGTCTTTAGGGCAACGACAAATCAGCCCATTTGCTGTTGTTTCCATAATCAAAATGACTTGCAAACGGGTGATCAGCCCGTTGCATATCTGACCTAGTGTGAAGGCATATTCCTTCAGTTGCATCTCTGAATGCATGTTTCAAGAGTAAGGCAAAGAAGATTCCGTAGAGGGTCGGAGCCAGAACACAGCCTTGTTTAACGCCACTTCGTATATCAAAGGGCTGTGACGTGCTTCCAGCATATTGGACTGTTCCCTTCATGCCGTCATGGAATGACTTTATCATTTCCAGCATTTTAGAAGGGCAGCCTATTTTCAGGAGGATTTTAAAGAGTCCATCCCTACTAACCAGGTCGAATGCTTTTGTGAGGTCTATAAAGGCGATATATAATGGTCTTTTCTGCTCTCTTGATTTTTCCTGAAGCTGGCGGAGAGAGAAGATCATGTCTGTTGTTGATCTGCCAGCTCGGAATCCCCACTGTGACTCTGGATATATGCGCTCAGCTAACTTGTGTAGTCGCATTAAGATGACTTTGGCAAAAACCTTACCAACAATACTAAGAAGAGAGATGCCTCTGTAGTTATTGCAATCACTTCTGTCTCCTTTATTTTTATACAGTGTTACAATCTTGGCATCTCGCATGTCTTGAGGAATAGTTGTCTCTTCCTAGCACTGGCACAGCATCCTATGCAGGGGATGTAATAGCGTGCTCTTACAGCATTTGATTAAATCAGGAGGAATCCCATCACTGTCTGGTGCTTTGCCAGAGGCCAAGCTATCAATGGCCTTTTTAATATGAAACAAATATAAAGGTATGTTATCAGGCACTCGCAGGAAATAAAGAAGTAGAACACCAGACAACAGAAAAACAACAGGCATGAGTGGCTTACCCAGGATTTGAACACCGGACCTTCCGTGCGACAACCCCGCCTAGCCATGCAAGCGAATCACACTATCCGCTCTGCCATCTACGCATCATCAAAAAATGATGTTTCAATGGCAGGTCAATAGTGCGAACCACAATACACGACACCAGAAGTCCGCCATGGGCAGTTCAGCCTATTAATGACGCAATCACTTCTGTTGTATTTCTATCAAGCAGTATAGGCCGAATCCAACAAGACAAGGACCTTTAATACTGTGTCCAGTAAATGATAGTAGACTAGAACAGTGAGAACAGGATAGTGGGTAGGTTTGGTATTGTATAAACATTTATTACACATAAGGGAGGGAAACCTGAGGCCTGTAAACAGTAAATTAATATGAAACAAATATAAAGGTATGTTATCAGGCACTCGCAGGAAATAAAGAAGTAGAACACCAGACAACAGAAAAACAACAGGCATGAGTGGCTTACCCAGGATTTGAACACCGGACCTTCCGTGCGACAACCCCGCCTAGCCATGCAAGCGAATCACACTATCCGCTCTGCCATCTACGCATCATCAAAAAATGATGTTTCAATGGCAGGTCAATAGTGCGAACCACAATACACGACACCAGAAGTCCGCCATGGGCAGTTCAGCCTATTAATGACGCATTCATGTCACTCATCAAAATTGTGATGTCTCTTTTTTTTTACTTTTTCCATAATTTCCTGTAGTCTAGTATAAAATGCTTCTTTCACAGACTCTTCTTTGTCATAAGTTTGTGCATAACATTGGATGACATTTACATTTATTTTCTTTTTAGCTGTTTTAAATGTAGCTGTTATTATTATGGGTCCAATGACTTCCCATTCAATGGGTGCTTTCTGTGCTTCTTTAGATAACATAAGAGCTTCCCTTTCACTGCGGTGTGAACTTTCGTCTTTATGTCCTGAGGACAGCACTAATTCACCTGTGATGAGTTTCTTCTTGTCTACCCCCTTCCACTTTGTTTCACACAGTCCCAGAACCTCGATTTTATATTCCCTCATTTTTGCTGCTTCTTGTGTCACTTTACCTTGTTCGTTTAATGTCTGAACATTCCAGGTGCCAAATCTGGAAGTTCTCCTAGAAGAAAGAAGGTTAGTCAGTAACACAGACTCCTTTCGGCTTTCTCTGTGTTGCATCATACGCCTTCCTGCGAGAGGACCTTCCCCTGTGTTTTATTTTCCTTAATGGACTTGTCCATGTTTGTTGAAGTTTTCCGTGGTTTAAATTTTTTACAGGATGGGGTAACCAGCCCCATGCCCAACCCTCCTAGTCGCTTTCTACGACATGCATGGCATGGAACAGTGTTACTATTCTTTGCTCCCCTTTCGAGCCCCGGTAACACACGGGTGACGAACTGTGATGTCTACATTAAAAGGAATCATAAATAAGTTTTGGGTCTGCAGCACTTTATATGCAAGTAACTGACATGAAAGTATGAACGTGTTAGAAAAAAAAAAAACATTTCCCAACGTCTGCCAAAGTGTCTTTCATGCCCTGTGTTCCATAATATATGCGCACTAGGAGAAATTAGAGCACTGTCTGAACTTCAGGGTCTTCAGTTTTTAAAAGCATTTTTATGCAAGAAGAGATTAATCTTCCCTTCGAAGTGAAGTGAAGAGTTTAATTTTAGCCAAATGAAAGGGTCAGTTTCAAGGAAAGGATACATCTGTTTGCTCTTAAAGATAAGAATTCCTGCTATTAACTATTTTTTTCCAGCCACATTTGTTATTATTTAATGTATTTGGTGTTTTTATTTACCATATTTATGTTGAGTTGCATTTGGTTTTAGTGAAGAGAGATGTGTGTGTGTGTGTGCATTAGCATAACTGACCAAATATTCAAAATAAGTTGATTCTTATAGTTATAACCCAAAAATATTTTATTACATTTTTAAATTTTATTATAAAAATGAAACATATTTAGGCTGGCTCTCAGCCATTGAATTCACGTTAAACAAAGTAGCGCGGAGACGGCCGGATATAGTGCTTCATTCTTCAGCAACGCTTCAGGTCATACTGATTGAACTGACCGTGCCATTTGAATCCAGATTAGACGAGCAACATTCGTTCAAAGCGGCCATGTATAGTGATATGGCCGCGGATCTGAGACACGATGGGTTCACCGCAAGGGTCATGGCTGTTGAAGTTGGCGCAAGAGGGTTTGTGGCTGCATCAGTGTATGATCTATTGAAACTGTTGAGGCTGAGGGGACAGTCGAGAACAAGGGCACTGAAGAGGCTTAGTGAAACTGCCGAAAAGGCATCAGGCTGGCTGGGGAACAACCGCAAAATTTTTCTAAGTCCACAATACGCTGAGTTTTGTGGTGGACTAGGGAACGGGCTGTGACTCAGGGGCGACAGGCGGTGACTCAGGGGCGACAGGCGGTGTATACTATAAGGGGTGTCAGTATCAAAAGTCCAGTGGGGAACGCGCAGTGGCTAGACTCGTTGACTTCGCGATGGTGTCTCAGTGCGTGCGACGGAACGAACGGAATAATTTGACTTCTCTTTGTTACTTTCACAATTGCCTCCACGGCTGGCGGAGTTGTGGATTTTAAAGTTGCTACCATAAGTGAAATGGGTTCATTTTCGATACAAGACAACAGGAAGCTGAGACGCTTGGGAGTCATGACCCAAGTGGGCCCGCCCCCCTTAGAGTGTAAAGGAGTATATGGGGCAGAAACACTTGTCGGACGGGGGGACTTCTTCTGATGATCAGATTGCTTCCTGTTGTATCGCTCTGTAAAGAGTTTCCTATCATCATGGACAAACT
This sequence comes from Oreohelix idahoensis, assembly GCA_024509875.1. NCBI lineage: Eukaryota > Metazoa > Mollusca > Gastropoda > Stylommatophora > Oreohelicidae > Oreohelix > Oreohelix idahoensis. The sequence continues at coordinate 278,860 of JAMPIV010007860.1, read as the reverse complement.
GAAATGTTATAGACTGCTGCGCATTACACGGAATAAAATGGTACGGGTCTACCTGTCGCCACATTCACAAACAGGCAAGAAAGATAGAAATATAGCAAGGCAATGAGAAAATGTGACCTAATGGATATGAACGCAGTTTCATAATCCAGATATACCAGGTTCGAAACCTGCTGCAGGCGGTTTGGTAGCAGATCGCTTTGTGTGGATGTGAGGCTCTGTCCATTTTGGCTGGAATGACGTCTCGATGGTTCGATGGTTTTATAGCGAGTATAAGTACACACGAGGGCAAGTTCGGGCACAATGGGCTAATCACCTGTTTGCCAAGTCACTTCGATTACATGTCCTGCCCATGGGCCTTGTGCACTTGGGTCCCCTCTACACCTCGTTTCACGGGGTAGAAGAGGTTCCGATTATGAGATGAGATGAGATAAGCGCCGCACCGTTCAGAAAACAATGGCAAACTACTGAATGAAAACAATTGCCTAGAAAAATCACAAACAGCCAATAAAAGCTGGGGTTGATTGCCACGTCCTGTAAAGGATAAGCAACTAACTAACTAACTAACGCTAAAATGAGAGAATTTATTCTTAGCACTTCTTTAATCCATCTTCGTTACTTGTTTTTGAAAGTTGCTGACAAAGGGTAGCCCCGAAACGCGCCTTGGTTCTATTTTCTGTTTTTTAATAGCACTTTTTTGCCTCGCCTTGGTGAGGCGCGTTCTGTTCAACCTAGACACAAAGTCCGTCGGTTATATTAGAGACCATTCAAATACAAAAGACCCTGTGATCTACATGTAGTAGTTTTTTTTAAACTAGTGCTTGTTTTTAGTGAACTGTTCATTTGAGTGGCTAACTCTAATAATTTATTTTTTACAGTACTTTTTTTTTTTTTTTACTTTTTAATTATCAGTTTTACAAACAGCCCATTAATTATTTAAACGTACTGAAATTACGAAAGTATGGCATACATATTCCAATACAGAAAACTGACTTGTAATTCTCATGGATTACGATTTCGTGACATGAGCAGCAAAAACAAGGCTGTTCCATTATTTTCAGCTCCGATTGGTTTTTTGTTGTTGTTATTTTCTGGGAGGACCTAAACCTGAACTTGAGTGACAACCTATTTAAGCAAAAAAAAAAAAAAAAAAAAAAATTGATCTATCGAGTTCTGTTTTTCCTCTGACCAGGAATATACTTTTACGTAATCGTCTTCTCCACAATTTCAAAACCCAGCACGCAGTAATCTCTGTAACAGTGTTTTATCGTTTTCTTCTTTTATTTCTTTCCTTCTTATGTTTCTTCATTTGTTTGTTAATTAGTTTATGTAAAAAAAAAAAAAAAGAGAATTCGACGTAGTTTGAAAGTTTCTTATCGCCCATTTGTGGCAAGAGTGACTAGCGTACGTTGCCTAGTCCAGGGGTCGACAACCATTCGATCCCAATCTACCGGTAGATACCAGTGGAGGATTTGGTGGATCTTTAGGCGACTTTGGGTTAAACTAAGGAAATTTCGTTCTAGACCTCTCTCTCACCAGCATTTAAAATCACGGTGCCCTGCCATCTTAGGCGCTTTTTCTGCATTCCCAATGACAACATCTCGAGCTGGCTACTAAAATATATTCGTGAACTGCAAACGATAGGGACGCGACCTTTTCTTTGTAAGGTTTATCATCTCCTGTCCCTCCTTCTTCTTATTTGATCCTTAGCCGCCAACTGTCGAAGCAGTCAGTGGCCATCACGCCTGATGGGATCTAATAGGGCAGCAATAAACTGCTTCCACTTTGCTCGGTCGGTGGCCATCCTTCGTGCAGTCCCCCTTCGCGCTTAAAATTATAAAGCTTTTGAAATACCGACCTCTGGCTTAGTCTCTATTATTACTACCACGAGTCCCCCCCCCCCTCCCTTACAAGACGCTTGCATCAAAGCTCCATCTCATATTGCAGAGGTGGATTATGTAATAATTTTTTACATGATGAGCTTGCCAGCCCCATGCACCGCCTCAGGAGCGCATTGCCATAGTCAGTTATGACTGAAGGGGGTTACTATTATTATTATTACATTAGGCTCTGTAGCTCACAAAGGCATTTGACCTGGTTAGTAGGAGTGGGCTCTTCAAAATTCTCCTGAAAATAGGCTGCCCTGCTAAATTGCTGGGAATGATAAAGTCATTCCATGATGACGTGAAGGGAACAGTCTAATATGCTGGAAGCACATCACAGCCCTTTGACATACTTTCTTTTTTCTTCTTTGATCCCTAGCCGCCGTCCGTCAAAGCAGTCAGTGGCCATCACGCCTGGTGGCGTCTTGTAGGGCAACAACAAATTGATTCCACTTTGCTCGGTCGGTAGCCATCCTTCTTACACTGCCCCAACTCTGGTTCATTCTTTGCATCTCAGCCTCCACAGTCCTCCGCCAAGTTGTTTTTGGTTGGCCTCTCTTTCGTTTTCTTTCAGGGATCCATAGTATAGCTGTTCTTGTGATGGCATCGGGGTCTCTTCTGAGGACATGGCCAATCCAGCTCCAGCGTCTGCCAGCTATGATGGTGTGCATGTCCTCTTGCTTGCTCCGAGTAAGCAGATCTTGGTTGGTGATGGTATTCGGCCAAAAAATTCGGTGAATTTTTCTTAGGCATGCTGTGTGAAAAGAGGACAATTTCGACATTTCCTCCTCTCGGTAACTCTCCAGCATTCCGCACCATTGAGAAGCACAGAAAGCACACAGCTCTGATATAATCTTAATTTTGTGCTTGTGCTGTACTGAGAGGACTTCCAGATGTTGTTTAGACTAAAAAAGGCTGTTCTTGCTTTGTTAATTCTGTTGTTGATGTCTTCGCTTGCTCCGACGTCTGGTGTTACAATGCATCCTAGGTATGTGAAGGTGTCTGTCTGTTCCAGTTGCTGATTCCTTACTGATATGGGCTCAGGGTTGCACACATTGAGCGTCATGACTTCTGTCTTCTTTAGATTGATGTTCAAGCCCACCTGCTGGCTATACTTATTAAGTCTATCCGTTTTTTCCTGGATGTGTTGATGTGAATGTGCTAGTAGTGCAATGTCAGCTGCATATTCCAGATCTTCCAATGTAGAAAATGTAGTCCATCTTATTCCTCTTGGACTGCCCTCTGTTGTCTGGCGCATCACCCAGTCTATGACTGTTAAAAATAGAGTGGTTAATAAAGGGCAACCCTGTCGTACTCCTGTCTTCACCTCAAAGGTTAGGTTGCTCTGCCCTACGCTACACGTAAAGTTGGCATAGGGTCTTTTTATGATTGACATTATGCAGCTTGGAATTCCATAAGCCCTCAGTATTTTCCATAAACTGTCCCTATGAATACAGTCAAAAGCCTGTTCAAAATCAACGAAATTAATGTACAGCTGTCTTTGTCATTCTGAGAACTGCTCTATAATGTTCCTGAAAGTAAATATATTGTCGCATATTTTGGATAGGTGATTAAGATAGATTTTGGTCCCATCTGAATAGAACTGAAAAGGCTTGAAGATATGAAACCCTTTCATGTCTACTTTATGGAAATAAAGTTACCTATATCCGTAGCTTCCGGGTGACTGTTTTCTTCACTCTCATCTTCCTCCTCCTTCGTTGTCCAATTCCTACTCTTAAAGTCTGCTCCAACGTTTTCTTTTCCTGGTATGTATTCTACTTCAATGGAATACACGCTTAGCAACAACGCCCAGCGCATTATCGTCGCATTGAATTCCTTATTCGCTCCAAGAAACGCCAGTGGAGCAAGATCCGTCTGCGCCGTGAATGATACTCCGTACAGATATTCATGGTGTCTCCTTATACCATGAACCAGTGCCAGACATTCTCTCTCCACTGTGGAATAGTTCCGTTCTGCTTTATTCAATTTACGACTGCCGTATGCCACTGGGAATAACCGGTTCGGATCATCGTCGCCTGCTTGAAGCAGATTTAACCCGATGCCTTGACCCGATGCGTCGACCCGTAATATAAAGGGTTTGGTAATGTCAGGTAATCGTAAAATTGGATATTCAGAAACTGTTCCTTGAGCGTGACGTAAGCGTCTTCGCACTTCGAATCCCAGATAATTCTCTCTGGTCGCCCGTTCTTTGTAATGTCAGTATGGTCATCAAACCCATTGAGTTTTCCAATGTTGCAACTAGTATATCGTCCATGAAATTGTGGATATGCAGACTGTGCAATGGTTCTAAAAGCTTTTTCATCATCCTTGTGAAGACTCCTGGTGCGTTATGTAACCCGAATGGCATCACGTTGAACGTATAGTGTCCTTCACTGGTGCTGAAAGCTAGCAAAGGCTTAGTTTCCTCCTTGACTGGTATTTGATAATAACCTTTACTCAGGTTTATCTTGGAGAAAATCCGTGCCTTGCTTAGCTTGCTAAACAGCTCAGAAGCGCTCTGGAGAGATTCCGGCTGGAATTCCGTTACAGTGTTCAGTAGACGGTAATCGATGCACAGCCGAACTTCCTTATTGGGCTTCTGCAACAGCACTACGCTCGCACTATAAGGAAATGTAGACTCACTAATAATTCCTGCTTTACGTAGCTTGTCTATCTCTTCCCGTAGCGTATCAGCTTCAGCATACGGAGGTACACTCTGGTTCGAACAGGTGTCTCGTTTGTAAATTTAATCTCGAACTCTACGAGATGTGTTCGCCCAGGTATGTCCGTTAAGACTGCTGTGTACTGCTTCAGTAGCGCCCTCGTTTCTGTCTGTTGTGCTTCAGAGAGAATGTCACCGAATTTTACATCTTTGAAAGATTCCGTTTGTTGCAGTGGATATTCCATGCAACTATCGTCATCTTCAACATCTTCGGTAGCTATGGCGACCGATAGGAGATGTTCGGAGGACGGCACCGGTCTTTCCAAGTATATCTTTATCAGATTTCCATGGTAGACCTTCTCCTTTCCTTTAATAGAGATCTTGTAGTTAGTTCTTGAGATCTTTTTCAGGACGGTAAACGGCCCTTGCCATCTGATGCATAGTTTGTTACTTCTGGTTGGCATTAACAACAAAACTTTCTCCCCTGGTTGGAGTTCTCTCTCTTTCGCTGCTTTATTGTATCGTTTAGCGTGCTTTGCACGTGCTCGCTTAAGGTTGGTCGTTGATAGATCCCATCCTAGTTGTAACCTTTCCTTTAATTCCGATACATATTTACTGGCTGAGACGACTGTCTCATCAGCCTCCTGGTCTGTCAGGGACCGAAGTAAGGCTTCTAGCGGCCCCTTGATAGGTCTGCCGAATAAAAGAGTAGCTGGGGGAAACCCTGTAGAGACCTGGAGAACTTCCCTGTAGGCGAATAAGGCTGCAGGAATAAAAAGGTCCCAATTTTCAGGTTTATCTTGTCCCAGCTTACGTACCATCATGTGGTGAGGCTGCCGTTGAAGCGTTCCACGAGCCCATTTCCGGCCGGATAGTAAGGGCTGGTGTGGATGTGTTTGGCTCTCAAGATCTTAAAGATCTCCTCCATCAACAGGCTACAGAATTGGGATCCGTTATCCGTCAAAACTTGTTGAGGGAATCCCAGCCGTGTAAAAACGTGCACTAGGGCTTCTGCGATATGCTTGGAATCCGTGCATGTTAGCGGTATAGCTTCGTCCCACATAGTGTATGTGTCGACTAATGTCAGGATAAACATGTTCCTTCTTTTAGTCCTTTCTATGGGACCTATAATGTCGACTGCAACCCGTTCAAATGGTCCCCCCACTATTTTCATTTCACCCATGGGAACTGGGGGTGTCCAATGCTTGGGTGCCACCCGTTGGCACTTGGCGCATGATTTCACGTACCTGATAATATCAGAGTTCATTCCTGGCCACCAATAGTGAGTCGATATTCGCTGATTAGTGGCGTTTTGTCCCATATGTCCGCTAAAGGGAAGAGAGTGCCCCATTTCAAAGATTTGGTCTCTGTACTGCGTCGGTACTAGGAGCTGATTATGCCCTTCATCAGGGTTGCCCGTTCTACGATTTAGTATGCCATCCTTAGAAAAAATGTCCCCGTTGTGTCTGGGGTCCTTGGCCATGGGCAGTTTCCTGAAGCATCTCCAAGGTAGGGTCCTTTTGTTGCGCCTCTTTTAGTTCCTTAGGTAACAAATTTGGCGCAGGCTCTCGTTCCTTCTTGGTTTGCTCTCTTGTGGTTACTGCTGCCACAATTGGCTCTTTCGGTCTCCCAATAAACACGTATCTACAGCCAAGTATGACTGGGTAGATCGCGTCATCCATAATAGCCGCTTTGATCACACCTCTATCAAAATCAGAGTGTATCTCCACCAATGCGATGGGAAGCGTCATGGGTGCATCTACTTTGAAAACTCCACAAAGTTTGACGGTTTTTTTCTGTTTCTTGACCGGGTTTGACCAAGTGTCTTGCTACAATGCAATCAAAGGACAACCCTGTATCAAACAAACAATATGTTGAAGTCCCGTTCAAAATAACAGTTCCTCGTGTTGAGGGACTCTCCCCCTCAGGTTGAGAATCTCATCTCATAATCGGAACCTCTTCTACCCCGTGAAACGAGGTGTAGAGGGGACCCAAGTGCACAAGGCCCATGGGCGGGACATGTAATCGAAGTGACTTGGCAAACAGGTGATTAGCCCATTGTGCCCGGACTTGCCCTCATGTGTACTCATATTCGCTATAAGACCTCCGAACCATCGAGACGTCATTCCAGCCAAAATGGACAGAACCTCACATACCCGAAGGTTTCGAGGGATGTCCTTCCTCATCTGCACAAAGGCATTTATAGAGGAACTCTCAGGACCCGTAGGTCTGAGGAAAGGAGCAAAATCTGTGACAGGCACAGCAGTCTTTGGTACTGGGAGGTCCCCACTCTTAGTGGTGCACCACACACAGTCAGTAAAGACAAAGGTCGCCTGCGGCTCAGGTTGAGAATCACTGACATTAATTCTTCCTTGCGAGGCTGTTTGCAAGCATCCGATGCGATTATGCCAGATTTGATTGATCTGATCAGATGTCCCGTGCGCAGGGGTTCCCCCTTTGTCACCCTGTTCTTTCTGGCCGCGCTGCCATGTAGACCGGTTGGGTTGATCAGAATTTTTGTTGTTGGTGGGGTAATTGTCTTTATAATATTTAGATTTCTCCGGAGGGGAATTCTGGGATACAATTTTTCTGGGGTTATGGTGCATAGTGACAATCATAAAAAGATTCTAATGCCAATTTTACGTGTAGTGTTGGGCTGAGCAACTTAACCTTTGAGGTGAAGACAGGAGTACGAAAGGGAACAGTTGCAAAAATTTTCGAGCGTTCATTTTGAAACGCTCAAGTAAAGCCTTCTTTATCATGTCGTAATCATCTTGGTGGCTGCTTTCCAGTTTTGCGTACGTATCATACTCAGAGCCTTTTAAAGCCTGAGAAAGCTTCAAACACTACCGCGACATCTCTAAACCGCACAGATTTGCCATTCTCTCAAATTTTTCTAGATAGCAGTCAATTTTCTCATTAGGGCTTGGGAAGGATTCAAGGGCAAAAGACATAGCTGCTAGTTGAGGAGATTGAGTGTTGGAAAGATCAGTTATCTGTGACTGAGGTAGAGAGTCTTTGTTACTGGAGGCAGAGGCAGCACCACGACTTTGGATCTCTAGAGCCTTAAGCGCCAGTTCGTGCTGTCTCTCCTTCTCTCTTTCGTTCGCCCTGCGTATTTCCATTTCCTCCTCAATCTTCTTCTGCTCCCTAGCTTCATTTGCTTCAGTCTTCTTCTGCTGTATTTGCCGGCTTTCTCTTTCCTTCTCCCTAGCTTCTGCTTCTTTTCTCCTATCTTCTTCTTCTTTCTTCTCCGCATCATATCTGTCAAGTTCTTCGTTGACAAACGCTTTTGCTTCTTCTCCTTGTAATCCCTCTTCCCTTGCTTCCTCTCTTAGCATTGCTCTAAGTTTTGCACGCTCAGCCATTGCAAATAACTAACTGTGACTTACCCGAGAAAGAAGGAAGAAAAAGGATACACTGGTTCCCTTCCAATTACCAAAAAAAAAATACAAAAAAAAATTTTGTAATTTAGCTGTGATACCTCCTCCTTGTTATCAGTTATCTAATCTATCGCTGTTATTATCTGGCAACTAGGCTCCTAATACAGACGACTAAGCCAAATAAATGGTAGATCAGGCTAATCAACTGACAAAAAAAAACTACTTTACTACAGTGGGAAAAAAAAAAATTTATTTCAAAAACTTTAAGGAGAAAAAAAAATTCCCTAATATTTTTAAGTCCACCTACAAGTCCACACCTGAAGTCAGTTAGGGTAAGGGAGGCTATTTACTTGACGTGTAGTTCAGAATGCACTCCTTAGCTTAGCTCAAACACCGTTGCTTAAAAAAACACCTGGTGATTGTCAGACATCACACGCTACCAGCGGCCTTGTATTACAAAATCATTACATAACATAACTCCGACAAAGATCACCCTCTAAATGTAATTGTATATACTCTACAATGCTGTGGAAAAAACAATTGATATTTTTGTGTGGTCAGCAAGCCAATAAACAGAACGTTTGTCTATGGGATAACTATTATTAGCGTTACTTAAACTCACGAGACAACCACACTCTGCTCTATCTAGACTATCAAAAAAAGATTTAAATATCAGACTTTAGTCAATTATTTAGATACAGACTAGATCCAAATTAGGAAACAACTCAATCTGACGTACTAGAAAAACACAGTCTAAGGACTTCGCACACTTTCTGTGGTACTAATTCCAGATCTAGCTCAAATTCCCGGAAACCGAGCGACCCATTCTGTCGTAGATTTTGGATAGGTGATTAAGATAGATTTTGGTCCCGTCTGAATAGAACTGAAAAGGGTGGTAACTCAGTGAGAGATAATGTAAAGAATTAGATTTCACGAGTGAAATGGTGAAAAAGTAGAGTCTGTCCCTGGATTGAGAAGATCAGGCAGTTTACCTTTCTGTATATATTAACATATACACTATAACCACTCACACACACACACACAGATAAGTGACGACAACTTGACGCACAAACGTGAAACTATAGTAATGGAGTAGGGATATTGGGCCGAACTGATAAACACAGGTAATTAAGTTTTATGTTAAGTTTATTTATCATAAAGAAAACTTCACAACATCCAGTATCAAATATCAAATATAAAAATCATAGGTTACAGAAATAATAAAGAAATAGACACATAAGTGCAATTCCCTCTGTTGAGACAAGATCCCGTTAGAAGAATTTATTAACCCTCAAAAGGTCAAAAGATTAGCACTATGGTATAGAATTTGACTATACTGTAAAGAACAGAGTTTCTAAGTAATCTATCCTGGAAATAACAGTATTAGCAAACATAAGGAAGAAAAAACCAAAGTGAGTACAATGGTTATACAATAGAAGAATTATTCACTCCTTCTTTCTCTCGCTTCAGACAAACTGTGGCCACATTTAGTCGTGCTTACCTAATTATTTCTGTAATAACATCCAAGACTTGATTAATCCTCTTATTGGGGAACGCTTACTTTGTTACTGTTAATTGAATCTGTTTATGTCACTTCCTCTCATTAGTCCAGGCAGTGGAGCAGGAAAAGTACCAGATTTTCAAATTTTTTGAGATCTAGTGTTTTATACAGAAGGTACACACGAAGCTTGTACTTTTCGATACTTAAAGAGACTGTCACGTAGATAAATCTCTTTGGATAAAATCCTCGCCACAACACAGTGGTCGGTAGTCGGGTATTGTTAAATTTGATAACTTCGCCACAGCGGGCTGAATGTACATAAAATAATGTAAACAAAGAATCTGGGTAGCTATATGTCCAGTTAAATTAATTCTTATAGTCTTTTGTTGGTACTCTCTCTCTCTCTTTCTGGGTGAAACAAGAGGGCCAAACAGGTCAACATCGAAGACCCGATATTTATATTTTGTTGGTACTCTCTCTCTTTCTGGGTGAAACAAGAGGGCCAAACAGGTCAACATCGAAGACCCGATATTTATATAAGAATGTTCTTTTTGTACTGTTGGACTTAGACCCGTTTTCTCAGATTTAGGCCGCTGGTAGGTTTTGGTTTGTGACCCGTACTGGATTTTAGGAAGACAATACAAAACATTTAACCACAATATAGTATTCTATCCAAACCCGCGTAAGGTATAATTTATTATCCACTCGGTTATTAGATTTGATTAGAAAACACAAGTGTATAGCTTATCTTATCGTTCTTATTAACCCGTGAAATAAATTCTAGTCATTTACAAAAATTACACATAATGGATTAGAGATAAATATATATTTCGTCAGTACTACATTGCCTAGTGCATTTACAAGTCAATTAAAATATCTCTTTTCTGGGTGATAGCGACTAATTAAATTAACTTTACAGCCGGAAAGTTAGCTATAAATTATTTAATACGCTATTTAATAAATACAAAAAATCATAGTGAAATATAATGACGAACTTTAACAATTAAATCACTCAAAAATGCTAGTATAATATTTACAGCAACACAGAAATTTAAAATATCTCTAATCGAAATACTAAGTAATTCCACTTTAACAATGGTCTAGGATTCGAAGCTAGATGTTCCGAAAATTCTGAGGCGACTAGATAATTGAGTTTAAAGGATGAAATAGGTCTTAATTCGCTAGCTTTTGCGAGATATCACGCCTTTCCCGTATTTTTGGGGAAATCTGCAGTCAATTTCTGAATCAAAGCGTATTTTCTCACTTCTTCCGACCGTATAGACTTTGGCAACGGGCAAGCAGTCTTTTGATCTCCGCTAGTTCCGTAGCTAATTACATTCTCTGGGACTCACGAACAAACGGCTGAGGTCGGTAACTGTGGTTATCGCCCCCTTTCTCTTTCTTCATGCATCATAGTCTGATCTGTCACTATTTCAACGATTGCTCAATCGCTCGCGTGATAATCCAGTTAACGGCTCTCACTCGCTAGTTGTTTACCTGTCCCGTCGTGGACTAGTTAATAAGTCTGTTTGAAAACCTTCCTAGTGCCTGTAAGACAATAGAGAAAAGAAAAATAGGCGTGGCTACAATTATGAGTTTGACAGATATATAGAAGTACAGGGGTTCTGCGTTAACCAACGTGCATACTAATAAGAAAGCAAGGTGGGAGCCAGGACGTGCTGATATATGTAATCTATTTACATAATCTATCACATATATGATCTACAGATCTTCTGTTTTTTCTAAGTCCTGCTTGTTCTTTCCTCAGTTTGTGGTCTACTGCTTTTGAAATTCTCTGTATAATTATCCTGCCTAGTATTTTGCTGGGAACTGAGAGAAGAGTGATTCCTCTCCAGTTATTGCAGTCTGCAAGATCTCCCTTCTTGGGCAATTTGGCAATTATTCCTTTGTTCCACTCCGTTGATGTTGTCCCTGTTTTCCAGACCTGTGCAAATAGTGGTTCTAATAGTTCTGCTGCTAGCTCAGGGTCTGTCTTAAATAGCTTTGCATTTAAGTTATCATGGCCAGGAGCTTTTCCATTCTTTAACCCTTTGATTGCTGTGATGATTTCTTCTTTTCGTGGAATGTCTGTATTAACATCTATATCATTTTCAGCCTCAGGAACATTCAATTGTGTCTCTGGTGGTTCCTTGTTCAGAGTTTCTCTGAAATGCTCTGCCCATCTTGTTTCTTGTCCCTCTGCTGTCGTGATGAGATTTCCTTGCTTATCTCTTACTAATGTAATATTGTTTGCACCTCGTTTTCCGCTGATGGTTTTAGTTATTTTGTATACTGTGCTTTGTTCATTTCTCAGTGCTGCCTCTTCTGCCTGTCTTGCAAGATCGTCTAGGAAATTCCTTTTGTTGGCTCGGGTTTTGGTGTTTAACTTCCATGTCCAGCTGACTGTACTATTCGCTATATAGTTGCTTTAACCTGGGGGACTTCGCTTCGGTTTTCTTTCTTTTCGTTTCCTTTCGCATCGTTATGTTGTTTAATGTTTCTGGTGTTATCCAGTCTTGCTTCTTCCTTTCCTGGTATCCCAAGCATGATTTGCTGCTTTCCTTATATATTGTTGAAATGGTGTTGAATTTCTGGTATATATCATCAGTCAATGTCTTTTCCTGACTTTTGGCAAATTGATATCGTTTCTTTATGTCAGCCGCAAAAGCTTTTCTGGTAAGGGAGTTCTTCAATTTGCTGTCAAACCTTTTCTGTGTAGTTACATTTGGTCCAGCCGTTCTGAGTTTCACTTTCAGTTTTGCTACTACTAAATGGTGATCACTTCCTATGTGGTCTATCTGGTTTCTGTCCCGACCATTTGGTGATTCCCATGCTAATTTGTGAATTTCTTTGTGTGGGAAAAGTGTTCCTCCAATGACCAGGATGTTAATGCTACAGAAACTTATTAATTTATCCCCATTTTCGTTTGCTTGTCCACTGCCGCATTTCCCCATTACTCTTTCATTATATGTATTGTGTGTTCCAACTTTCGCGTTGAGGTCTCCCATTATTACGATAAGATCATATCTAGGTGTGTCTTCCATTTCTTTCTGCAGATGTTGATAGAATTCATCGTTGACTTCATCATGGCTGTCATTCGTTTTAGACACACGAAGTGGTGTTAAACAACGCTGCTTTCTGGCTCCAACCCTCTTCGGAATCTTCTTTGCCGTACTCTTGAAAGATGCATTCAGAGATGCAACTGAAGGAATATGACTTGACACTAGGTCAGATGGCAGACTGTTTAATCTTTCAAGGCTGAATGCAAAAACAAAAATCAGAAGGGTCACTATAAGAGACTTGTTGTTCGCTGTTGACGCTGCAATCGTCAGTCAAAGCCAACAGGAGCTTAAGAGCTTGATGAATCGCTTCACCCAAGCATGCAATGACTTTGGTCTCACAATAAGTCTAAAGAAAACGAATGTGCTGAGTCAGGATGTGGGTGCTGCACCAGTTATCGCTATCGATGACTATGAATTGGCAGTGGTGCACCACTTCGCATACCTGGAGTCTACCATCAATGACAAACTCTCACATGACACAGAAATTGACAATCGCATTGGCAAAGCTGCAGCTACCTTTGAACGCCTCACATCGCGTGTTTAGGGAAACTCCAAACTCACAATGAAGACCAAAGCTGCGGTATATAACACCTGCGTCACCAGCACACTCCTATATGGCAGCGAGACCTGGACAACCTATGCTAAGCAAGAAAGAAGGCTCAATACCTTCCATCTACGGTGCCTGCGCCCCATCCTTGGCATTTCTTGGAAAGATAAAGTGACAAATGTCGAGATGTTGTCACGTGCTGGCCTTCAAAGCACGTATTCACTGCTTAGACAGCGAAGACTACGCTGGCTTGGCCATGTCCGCCGCATGGAAGATGGTCGCAAAAGATGTCTTCTATGGCCAACTAGCAGATGGCAAAAGAACAGTTGGGCTACCGCAGCTGAGATTCAAAGATGTGTGTAAGAGAGACACGAGGGCACTGGACATAAATCCAGCAACATGGGAGGATGAAGCTGCCGATCGCACCAAGTGGCGATGTTATCTACGGCGCCACCTCAGATTGAACGAAAAGAAACTCACACAACAAGCAGAATAGAGGAGAAAACGTCGAAAATACCAGGAAAATAAGCAGCTGAGGACATCTCAGGGGCGCATTCCCATTGTCAGTTATGACTGAAGGGGCTATTATTATTTTTAGGCCACTATATATATTTGCGATCAGCAACTACTATACATTAGCTGAGAGTTTTTGGTCATTGTGTCCCATTACAAATGTTTCTAATGCATGTCACGGTAAACATGGTTGGTGCATAATGTGTGTTTAAAAAGAAAAGAAATTGGTCAGTACAAATAATAACTTTTATATATAATTATAATTTGTAAAGAATTATATAACTGTAAACTTGACACTGACTTAGGCATATTAAACAACATTAAGTGCGAAAACAGAGAACTCGGAAATGCAGCAATACTACGGGAAGAAGTGGAAGAGGCTATATGTTCGATGAAAGGAGGGAAGTCACCGGGTGTGGATAATATACCAGCAGAGCTCTTGAAATATGGAGGACCAGATATAGTAAAAATCATGACAACAATTTGCCAGAAGATATGGAGTACAAAAAAATGGCCAAAAAGAATGGACGCAGTCATTAGTAATACCGCTTCCAAAGAAAGGAAATCTAAAAATGTGCAAGAACTACAGAACCATTAGCCTTATTAGTCATCCAAGTAAGGTGATGTTAAGGATACTTTTGAACAGAATAAAACAGAAATCAGAAGAAATCTTGTCAGAGGAACAGGCTGGCTTTAGACCAAAAAGAAGTACCTCAGAACAAATCTTCAATATTAGATTACTGATCGAAAAACATCTCCAGCATCAACATGATTTATACCATAACTTCATCGATTTCACAAAAGCCTTCGATCGAGTCTGGCATGAAGGTTTATGGCAAATAATGAGAAAATTCAATTTTGATACCAACATCATAGATATCATTGAAGCACTATACAAGGACGCAAGCAGTGCTGTTTTTGCAAGCAATGACATTGGAGAATTTTTCAAAACAACTGTAGGAGTGCGCCAGGGATGTATCCTGTCACCAGTGCTCTTTAACATTTATCTAGAACATATTATGCAGGAGGCTCTCTACGATTATAAATCAACCATATCGATTGGAGGCCGACCTCTGTGTAATCTACATTTTGCTGATGATATTGATCTGATAGCTGGAACAGAATCAGAACTTCAAGACCTTACCTCTAGACGGGAGAAAGTAACAAGAACATCTGGGATGGAAATTAATATAGAAAAAAGCAAGATATTGGTGAATAGCCATAAGAAACATGTTCCGACCAACATTACGTTAAATGGGCAAACGTTAGAAGAAGTTAACACCTTTAAATATCTCGGGTCCACTATATGTAGTGATGGAAGATCAAATAAAGAAATCAAGACAAGACTTGAGATGGCCTCAGCTGCCATGACAAGGTTGAATGTGATCTGGAAAAGTAACATCAGTTTTCCTGTGAAGATCAAATTATACAAATCACTTGTATTATCTATTCTCTTGTATGGGTGTGAGGGCTGGACACTCACTGCAGATACGGAGCGAAGGATTCAGGCTTTCGAGCATAAATGTTATACAAGAATTTTGCGCATTTGCTATAAAGAGCACAAAACAAATGTCTATGTTAGAGAGAAGATAAACACCTATGCAGGCCATCAAGAACCACTTTTGTCAATAGTGAAACGTCGAAAGCTTGCCTGGTTTGGGCATGTAACTCGTCATGACTCCCTTTCGAAAACGATCCTCCAGGGAACAGTCGAAGGTAAACGGAGAAGAGGAAGGCAAAGAAAATCCTGGGCTGATAACATCAAAGAATGGGCAGGACACGGTTTCTCCACACTTGTACGCATTGCTGAGAATAGAGAGCAGTGGAGGACCCTGTCTGCTGATGCTTCCACCATGGCACCCCTACGACCCATGACGGGTTATGGGTTGAGATGATGATATATAATTATACTGTTCATAATTACGTAGATAATTTTCCTTGTATATCGTTACAAAGATTTGACTGATTTATGCTGTTGCGAAACTTACGTAATAGTGATCTGACGACAGTTACTAACATTGTTGTTAATTATTTTGCTTTTTTGTTCCCTATGGAGCATACAGCCACCACGTCAGCTGGTCCTCTTGCAGGAAGTATGCACAAAAGCACTCACATGCTCTTGCAGCTGTGGTTTTGTATCAATTCGTGTTACATGCTGAGGTTGCTAGCCCCATGCACGATCTCACATTGGTCGCCTTGTACGACATGCCAGAGGAGGCAGAAGGCTTATTCTTTCTTTATCACATAAGAGATCCGTCGGAACTACAGGGAGCAGTTACTAACACTCTGTGGTTACATAATAGTGATTTTATGATAGTTACTATCATTGTAGTGTCACTGTGGTAGAATAGTTACAGCTCTCGCTTATTGAAGTATAGCTACTAGAATCTAAACCAGGTCGCGTCACGTCCCAACCTACCGAGCTGTAAAATTGAGTACCTAACTCTGCTCTTGAGTTAGGGAAGAAAAGGCAGCGAGGATGTGAACGGGTCACCCCCAGGTCTTAAATCTGAAATCTTGTGGACGCGAATTCACTAACGTTTCGATACTCTACGGCAATATCTAATGGACTACATTAACTTTTCTATTATCATCGTATGGTTAAAATCATGATGACTTAATAGATACCTCTGTACAGTAATACCCTGCGTAACGTTTCCCGTGTAGCGCTGTTTTGCTATAGCGGTCTTCTTAACCAAACCCTTCCTGAGATTCAAACAGCCTCAAATTGACTACTGCTTTCTTTGAAAACATTAAAGTAGACGTCTGAGAGTGTGCGAAGGAGAAGAAGAAACCCTTTCTGCAAAAAAACAAAAAAAAACAAACAAACAAACAAACAAAAAAAAGAAACAAACTAAGTCAATAAAGATGGTCACAATTAACACATAAGGACTACTTTTTGACAGCGGTCATCTTTGTATGCATTAACACTGCAAATATATGCTGTGATGAGTTGATGTTCTAATGATATGTTGGTCAGTAGGCCCATAAGTGCATGATTACAGTTCATTAACAAAATGCTCTATATAATTTTATAACTCAACATAACGTAGTCAAAAATCAGATCGTCATTCCGCAAAGTCAGACTCCACTTCAACAAATTAAAGATAGGAACTACTGATGAGTGTGACTGTGGCACCGATAAAATGACTGCCGAACATCTGCTTCAAAGGTGCCCAACATATGAGGAACAGAGAAAACGCATATGGCCATCACCAGTACCATTCCTGGAGAAAATCTACGGAGATATCAACAGCCTCAGGCTAACCACTGCTTTCTTTGAACTTATTCAAGTTGACATCTGAGGGTGAACGAAGAAGAAGAAGAAGAAAACTCCACTAAACTTCACCTCTGCCGGCTGATGTCGATATTTTGGTTTCCAAATCCACTGCCAGCAAAATAAGATAAATGGTGCCAAATGGCATATCAGCTGCATTCCAATTCCCTTCTCAAACGGCCCCGCAAGCCATTCCCCCATGAAAAATTCTGCATGTCTTCGTTTGCCTTCTCCATTAAGTAAACAATCTTCAGGGGAACTCCACAACGCCAAACAGCGACTGCCTGTCAACGTTGTCAAATACCTTCACACACACACACATATATATATATATATATATATATATATATATATATATATATATATATATATATATATATATATATATATATATATATATATATATATATATATATATTAAAGAGAAAAGGAATCAGGGAAGGGAAAGAAGTGGCGCTGTTAGTTTGCGAAGAATCCATTTTTCATTTCTGGCTAATCTCACAGTTACGTTCCTCTGGATCAGAATCGACCCATAACCTCATAGACGCCACCAGGCTGCTTTGTTAGCACGCGAATTCTTGCTCTGCAAACTACCAGGCAGGTTTTAAAGATATGAAAGTTCTTTGTTGCCAAGAAACCGGGATCCTATAAAGATGTCAGCGTCAGCAGCGGAAGTGATCTGACCGCCTCCGGTCAATAAAGAGGAGACAACACTGAAATAACCGAACGACCTTATCGTGCTTGTCCAATCTAACAATGGCAGAAGGCAACGGTAATGAATCGGAAACTTGAAGGCAACAAATGAAAATGTCAATATTGAATGAGACAATGTTATATTTTATACAAGTCTTCTTTCCAAGGTATGATTATGGGGGCTTCGCATTGGTTAATGCCAAGCGGAAAACTGTTGAGAGCATACATACGTGCGAATGAGTTTTTTTGCGTATTATGTATTTTTGTTGTCTATGTAAATTCATCGCCTCCGATTCGGTTAAACGGCCAGAGGGCATTTATCACGCGGTACAGTTACCAGGTTCCGGGATTGAAACAAGGTAGCGCCACGCACAATTATACCCAGCTGTAAATGGGTACCTGGCTTTGCTCTTGAGTTAGAGAAGGCAACGGCAGCAAATAAGGACACTGATCACCTTACATCGTTAAATAGCCGGTCCTAGTTTGGTGAAGTCTCTAACACTTCACTCCCTTACGACAGAATCTGCTATGGCATTACATTTTTTTAACATTATTGTAAGTTCACCGCTTCCGATTGGCTAAGTTGCAAAAATAGAAATGATGATGATATACAGGCATACATCCCTTTATTGTGCTTCGCAGATATAGCGCTTTTTTCACATTATTCATGTTAATTTATTAGAACGTGCCTTCTTCTTCCGATAGATTATGGCTCTCCACCAGCAAAAAGATTACGATTCGCTGAAGGCTCAGATGATGAAGATTAGCATTTTTTTAAAGCAAAAATGTATTAAATTTTACAGTACATTGTTCTTTTTAGACCTAACGTTATTGCGCACTTAATAAACATAGTGTAAATATGATTTTAGGCTTTTATATGCACTGGGAAGCCCTCCCCAAAAATGGGTATGACCCTCTTTATTGCGATATTCGCTTTATTGCGGTGATCTGGCACCGAACCCGCAATATCTCCGAGGTATGCCTGTATATATATATTTATATATGTATATGTGTGTTTGTGTGTGAGTGTGTGTGTGTGAGAGAGTGTGTGTGTGTGTGTGGCCCACGTAGTCCAGGGAGTCTTTGATGAGACAAATAAAGACCAGGCCTAATGCACGCAAAGGCATGAAGTAACGGGCTACTAGTGTGAGCTTGTACATTTAGCATGTAGTCATAATGTAAAAAAAGTTGCTATTGAAACTACGTCTGCTAGATTGTGTGCTATGGCGTAGGTTTCATCAAGGGGTACTATCGGAAGTGCTAAATTCGTGCTTCATGTGTACCGATGGGATGGTGATTATGGTAAAGTGTAATGTTCAGCTTTAGTGCCACCGATCGTTTACTTTGTACTTTATTTGCCGCATTGTACGAGAAAGTAGTTAGGGTTAGAGTTAACCCTAACCCTAACTACTTTCTCGTACAATGTGGCAAATAAAGTACAAAGTAAACGATCGGTGGCACTAAAGCTGACCATTACCTGGTAAAGATGCGTGTATAGATGTAGATATATGTCAGTATGACATAACGTCGGGTTTGATTATGTCCCTAGCGAGCGCGAGCTTACGAGCACACGCGCCTTTCCCCAGGCGTTAAACACCAAGACGAACAATAAGAGCAAGCGTAATACATTCAGAGACACAAGGGAGAGATAAAAAATGTCGAATACTTGTGACCACCTTGTATGACAGAGGTTCTCATTCTGTAAATCGGGAGCCGCGGTAGCACACAGTGGTTAGTGCACTGGCTTCCTAGTTCGGTGGTCCATGGTTCGATCCCAAGTTGAGGTGGGATTATTTAGACCGCAAACGGCTCCGGGGTCGACCCAGCCTCATGAATTGGGTACCAGAGAAACTCTGGGAAGGTTAAGGCGGCCGGCGTGATGCTGACCACATCACCCCTAGTGTGCCGATGGTTAAGAAAATATGGGCCTAACACCATATTCCCAGTAGGCCTTAATGGGCGTGTAACGGGATCCTATACCCTAAACCCCTATTCTATAAGTCGGAAACACAGACTGGATTTTAAAACTTTTTTTTTCTTTATGACTTAGGTAGCCTTCTTCTTCTACCTCCTCCTCATGATGATGATAATAATCATCATCATTCATCATCATCAACCTTTTTTGATCTTATTGGAGCATGGAACCACCACTGAAGTTGTCCCCTTGCAGGAAGCCTGCATCAGGCATTCGCATGCAGTGGTTTCTGCAGCATGATGAGGTTGCCAGCCTCAAACACAACTCCATATTAGTCGCCTTGTACGACATGCCTGAGGGAGCCTTAATCGCTTTAATAAAAATTTCCTAGCCAGGTTAATTCTGAAGCACGTGACGCTAGTTTTGGATGTTCCGCTAAGCGGATTCAGAAAACTCTCCCCCCTGACTACAACACTTCCCACATTATTAATAGTCCAAGTTCCTGTAACGAACACTGGAAAAAAGAAATCCCCTAGCTTTTTTTGGAAAATACGGAAAAGGCGCGCATCGCACCGGGATAGCTAACTTGAACACCCATTAAGAGAGCATTGAGGCCTTTTAATTTGCTTATGGTGCATTGACTATTGACCATAAGTCATGATACGTTTGACTACAACGATCCAAGAATATATGATATTGAATGGAAAAGAATGACATGACACAGGAGAATTAGTCCCGTCATCAGGGCATGCAACAGGAAAAACACGACATAATTATTTCCTCCCATGTTTTGGCGGGTTACTTGCTCTGTCCACTAAGAACCTACTTTATGAGAAAAAAATTATGTCTTATCTTTTCCCGTATCGCCAGAAGCTTTTACCTTGCACGTCTTTCACTGTTAACTGTGCGTCTTTCACTGTTAACGTTGCGTCTTTCACTGTAACTTTGCGTGGCTAAACCGTACAAAACTCTCCTAACACATCAGAAAGGAGGAACACAAAACAAAAAGTTAACGTTGTCATATTTATGGGTTCACCTAATCATCTAACCAACCACTTAAAAAACGAATCAACCACCCTACCAGCGATCGAAGTTTGAATCTGGAGTATCAAAATGCCGTGCCTTTTGAAATTTTTCCTATTTTCCGATTCCTATTAAAAATGGATGTTAAAAAATTCTTATGGCAAATTGTTTGTATAATCTTTCGTTTTTTCTGTTTCTTCTTGGGGGGGGGGGGGGGGGGGGGGGGAGGGTGGTTTTAAGGACCATCTTCATTACACACGGACAACTTCATCAGTGCTCCGATCTCCTCCCTTAGATCACACATGGAGGATCTCAGCACAGTGCACGAACTCCGTATCATCAGCGAGGGTCCCAGTGTGTGTATACATGAATCACTCATTTTTAGAAATAGTTTTGTAGTATCATCTTTAATATTTCATAGCTTATAGTGTCTTTCTCTAATACCCCTATATAATTTTGTTCCGTTATTGTTTTCACTCTCTCCGCTGTCACACAAGCATTTACATTTTTGTCTTATTTCATGTGCATTTTTAATAAAAGTGGGGGAATGAGGGCAAACGTGAGTAGCTGACATAGTTTTCTTAATTTGGAGAGTTACTGAAAAAAAAAAAAAAAAAAATTATATTCTGGCGATACCACGGGCAGTTCTAAAAGAGAATATGAACACAGTTTATTTACCACGTCTGCTTCTATCTGGGCGCTTCTGTTGGGGGAAGGGGCTGGGGAGGGGGTTGGTTTTAGTCGATTACTAAATCTGTTAGGAAGTGTTAGTGTTGGTAAGAATTCTCAAATTTGTGATTTGCAGCCATTCATAAGTATTTCGCTTGCGAGAGTAACCAACCCGCCACATCAGAATATCAATAACAAGGCATTGACAAACCTCCAGACGGTCCAATAATTGATTACGTCACTTTGTCACAATTGTTGAATGTGTCACACACATACATGCACGCACGCACACACACACACACACACATATATATATATATATATATATATATATATATATATATATATATATATATATATATATATATATATATATATATATATATATATATATATATATATATATATATATATAAACGAATGTGCTGAGTCAGGATGTGGGTGCTGCACCAGTTATCACTATCGATAACTATGAATTGGCAGTGGTGCACCACTTCACATACCTAGGGTCTACCATCAATGACAAACTCTCACTGGATACAGAAATCGACAGCCGCATTGGCAAAGCTGCAGCTACCTTTGCCCGCCTCACATCGCGTGTTTGGGGAAACTCTAAACTCACAATGAAGACCAAAGCTGCGGTATATAATGCCTGCGTCACCAGCACACTCCTATATGGCAGTGAGACCTGGACGACCTATGCTAAGCAAGAAAGAAGGCTCAATACCTTCCATTTGCGGTGTCTACGCCGCATCCTCGGCATCTCGTGGAAAGATAAAGTGACAAATGTCGAGGTGTTGTCACGTGCTGGCCTTCAAAGTATGTATACACTGCTTAGACAGCGCAGACTTCGCTGGCTTGGCCATGTTCGCCGCATGGAAGATGGTCGCATCCCAAAAGATATCTTCTACGGACAATTAGCAGATGGCAAGAGAACAGTTGGGCGACCACAGCTGAGGTTCAAAGATGTGTGCAAGAGAGATATGAGGGCACTGGACATGGATCCAGCAACATGGGATATGAAGCTGCCGATCGCACTAAGTGGCGATGCTATTTACGGCACCACCTCAGATTGGGCGAAGAGAGGCTCACACAAGAAGCAGAGGTGAGGAGAAAACGTTGAAAGGAGCACCAGGAAAATAAGCAGCTGAGGGCTGCCACCTCAGGGGCGCATTCCCATAGTCAGTTATGACTGAAGGGGCTATTATTATATATATATATATATATATATATATATATATATATATATATATATATTTATATATATATATATAGTATATATATATGTTATATGATATATATATATATATATATATATATATGTGTGTGTGTGTGTGTGTGTCTGTGTAATTACGACCGATCCATGTACTCCAATGCCCGTTTGTTCTGTTGATAATGTGGGTATACTGGGAAATATGTACACTGTGGTAACTTAAAGAGTCTGCACATTGTCTGTTTTTGTTTATTATTCTTTAACTCGTATCTTTTGTTGTTAATTTGTATTTGTCTTAACTATGTTCCATTGAACAATAAGTGAAAAAATTTGGCATGAGGAACATTGCATTTTGCGTGGAAAATTTGCCTCTATCTAAATTTCAATACCTTTTGAGCGTAGACATATTATAAATTTCTTCCCCTCGAGAATTCTTACGGCTGCAGTTGTATTTGTCGACTTATATTTATTCTTTCTATTGTCTGTAGTCTGCATTTATGATTTCTTTATTCGGTATGATTTGTACGCTCGTATATCCCCTTCTCATAGTTAGGCGGATTGAAATCGGCGATTAAGTGAAAAGCGTGCGACAGGGGAGGTTTGCAATCGTAAGGGGGTAGTTGAGGATTTGTCTGGCTAAATTCACCAACATTACTTGATACATTGCTTACATGGTTACATCCCGCTTACATGGTTACATCCCGCTTACATATTTAGTTTGATGTGGTTTTTAAGGACCGTCTTCATTGCACAAATACAACTCCATACGTGCTCTGATTTCCTCCCTTAGATCACAAAAGAAGGATCTCAGCACAGTGCACGAACTCCGTAGCACCGGCAAGGATCTCCATGCAATGATCCCAATGACACATTCTATAAATATTTTTGTGGAGTGTAGGTTTCCTAATTTTTAAATTTTGCCAGGGTAGCAACCGTTTGTTATACTCACCCACCACCCCCCCCCTCCCCCCCCCCCCCGCATCTCCTGTGTAGTGACAACTAAACACAAAAACTGGAGGTCCCGTGTGCACGTTGCGTACATTAAAAAGCCATCGGCAGTTGGAAATAGTAATGCTTTCATGTAAAAGTAGTAAATTATGCAAAGCCCTGGCGTGAGCACTTAAATCACTGCACCAGGCTTCTTCATCTCATTGACAGTTAAAATAACAAGGAAGTAGGGGTGTTACTAATGTACTCTCAAATACAGTTGGTGAAAGTTTGTTATACTACATTAAGTAATTAAGTTTAACAAAAAAAATTAAATTCATCTGTAGCTTTATATTATCCCTGACTAAATAGAGCGGATTTGTTGTCACTGTTTTGAATTTGCAGTTGTTCCTGTCTTCCTCTATTAAAATTTGTTTGTTTGTGTGGTAATGCAGGAAAACAAGTGGGAGGGAAAAGGGGGGGAGTGTGAATGTGCTGTGGAAGCCAAGGGGGCTTTTCCTCGAAAAAGTTTGGGAAACACTGCTCCAGTGGACCTGAATGTCGATTAGTAACACCCACCATCATCATCATCACCATCATCATCATTTCCCTGTTCGCTTCCTGTGGAGCATATAGCCACCACTGGTCACCTTGCAGGAAGCCAGCACCAACAGCTTTCCTGTGCTCTGACTGCAGTGGTTTCTGTAGCAATTTATTTTACACGATGAGGTTGCAAACCTCATGCACAACCTCATGTTAGTCGCCTCTGACGGGCAAGCCTGAGGGAGCAGTGATCCTATTCTCTGTTTGTCTCATCAGAGACCCCCTGGGGACTACATCGGCCCACAAACACTACGGTGCAGCATATTAGATAGAACTATAATATCTAGATGATGATGATGGTGATGATGCCACTGTGTACACTGATGGATATGTATTCCGTGGTGAGAAATCACGATGGGGCTTCTCGACTGAAGTAAAGGGCAGGATCGGCGCTGAACATAGCGGGGCTTACACGACAACAACCTCCAGCATGGGAGTGGTGGTAGAGGCAGCTAATGTTGTCCTAAGGTGGCTGTCTGAAACTTCATTAACAAAGGCAGGTATTGTGTCAGACTCTCAGTCCATGCTTTCAATCAATCAATACATTTTAGCTCCCCAAGGAGCATAGGCCTTCAACAAACACATGCCAAGTCAGTCCCTGCTTTGGAAGGTCCAAAATGGATGGTTACGCTATGAATGGAAAACATCCAAAGAAGCCTCGAAATGGAGTGCATCTGCTGTCCTAATCATGAATGAGCTGACAGGCTAGCTTCAAGATAGTGGGTGCATTGGACATGGATAAGGGAGATATCATGAGGACAATTAATGATCACATATTAGAGAATGACACTGTAAAGTTTCTTTTCTTCTTTCCACTCTGTAAAGTGTCAGTCTGTATGCTCTGTAAGGAAGAGTGGTGTGTTGTTGAGATCAGGCATGCTCCAGTCTACCCAGCTGTAAATGGGTAACTCACCCTAGTCCTGAGTTAGGGAAGGCAAAGGCTCCAGGGGAAGCAGGCCCTAAACTTGGTCACTCCAACCGACGCAGGATGGTGTATGTATGAAGTAGAAGTGTAGAGTGTGATTACCGCGAATGGTGTACTGTTCGTGTGCCGACCAATATAACCACTCATACACTTGTGTCTACAAGGCACCAATGCAGACTGCTGGAATCTTTGTTTACTCAATTTATTCAGACGTACACACTGGGACATACGAGTACATCATGGTATGTTGACATATCAATTTGTAGGTATACATAGCAGATCTGAAGTCATGACACATTCAGAAATAATGGGCAGTACATCAAAAGTTCAATTGTCATGATACATTATGGCCGCATCCCCTATCTGACTAAACGCGTCAGTGAAGGCAGATCGGTAAATAACTAAAGTTACTTGACGTCCATAGTTTGTAGCATATATTATGAAACCACGAAAGAGGGGGTTTCTAGCAAGATTGAGATCTCCCTGTCACTGTCCGATAATAGGATAAATAATCTGTTCTCTTGGCAGTGATCAAAAACATATGATGACCGAAATCTAACATGGCCGCCTCCCTGAGTTGTCGTTCACTCATTCATAGGAAGGAGAATATAAGCCAGAGTTAATTTATAATGGGTATATAAATGATTTCATAAATGTTTCCATACAGCTCTACGGTGATCAGGTTAATTCACGTAGCCATAACCGCTGTAGGAAAGTCTGTCATCTTTGTCGATACAAAACACGACCCTAGCGATACGAAGCACAATGTTCCATCTAGGTCGAATCGACATGAGATCATCAAAATAGGGTCTGGCAATACATGGAGTCCGAATTATACATTGTACCGTACCTTAGGAGAGTCTCTAACATAAACTATAGTAGAGATACCATCTCCTTTAGAAGAAAACCACTTCATGAATCATATTTCCTTAAGAATCTACCAGCCCTTTGAAAAGTGCGTACCCGCCATTATCACGGTACATCGGAACTCATCACGACTTGTCAAGACAACTCATACTTCCGCTAGACCGGAATAACAAGAATCTAGTCCCTCCTACCCATCCAAAATATACAATATAGGACTGATTCTACTTGTACTAATAATATGTAATACATATGAATTCAGGCCATAAACACAATAAGCAAATTAATATATTTTCTGGCCCTAAAAAATAAGTACAAACGTAAGCGCAATATCCTTGCGCCGGATCAATATCCAGAACGATTACTCCTATAATCAAAAGTGTGAATCAAACATGGATTCTCTCGCTTTTACCATAGACAGCATTTTCATACACAAATGAATGAATGTCTATATTTTTCCCATATTAAATAGCCATATCGATTTTTGTAATATGTGCGTCAAAATATGCACGCAACAGATTACCACACCCCTCGGGAAAAAAAAAATGGTACTTTTTTTTTTTTTTGAAATACATCTA
Organism: Oreohelix idahoensis; assembly: GCA_024509875.1. NCBI lineage: Eukaryota > Metazoa > Mollusca > Gastropoda > Stylommatophora > Oreohelicidae > Oreohelix > Oreohelix idahoensis. Next base: position 252,625 of record JAMPIV010007860.1, on the reverse strand, counting down.
GGAGCAACATACAATAGGCTCACAACGCACCAATACAATGCGCAGATGATAAGCATAAGTTTTATGACCTTAGAGAAAGTACTTCTCTAAGTATAAATATTTCCAGAGAGGTGTCACCAACGCATACTACAATATTAGCAATGACACAATTTCCACATTAGTTTATACATAAATTTCATCTAAGATATCTTAACATCATGATCATCAAAGACGAAAAACATTGAAAGATCAGCGGTGAATAAATATCAATGAACCGCTAAGTAGTGTTACAATCAATATATGATATATTACATATGTGTACACATTTCAACATAGAAACAACTGTATCAAAGTTGTATAACAGTTATGAATCATGTGGGCATCTAGACAAAATATCTGCCATCACATTTTCTAACCCACGGATAGCTCGCACCGAAAAATGAAATGGCTGTAGAGCAATCGCGTATCGCGTTGATCTCGCGCTCTTCAGATTTTTACTCTGAATAGCCGTAAGAGCTTTCTGGTCAGTTTCCACAATGAAATGCGCGCCCAGAAGAAATCTTTGCAGTTTAAGGATTGACCAAACCATAGCCAATAATTCACGGTCTAGGACCGAGTAATTCTTCTCTGCGGCATTTAATTTCCGAGAAATATACATCACAGGATGCAGAGTTCCAGAGTACTCTTGCATTAGTGCCGCTCCAATCCCAGTGGATGAAGCGTCACTACGAAGAATAAATGTCTTATCCTTAGAAGGCAATACTAGGATAGGTGAAGTAGAAAACATAGTTTTAACCTTATCCAAAGAGGATTGACATTCTTGAGTCCAATGGACTACATTAGGAGACCCTTTCTTTAGCAAGGAAGAAAGAGGTGACATAATGGAGGACAGATTCGGGATGAATCGTCCATAAAATTGTATTAGACCTAAGAGACATCGTACTTGCTTTTTAGTCTTAGGAATAGAAATGTTAAGTATCTTACTTGTATTATGGTCTTCTGTTTTTAGGAACCCATGACCAACACGGTGTCCTAAGAAAGATATTTCGCTAAAACCAATACATGCTTTCGATGGTTTCGCTGTCAGGTTATGCTCGCGTAAGATAGACAATAGTTCATTTATACCATTATAGTGATCGTTCCAAGTATCACTGAAAAGACAGATGTCATCAAGATACGCAATGACATCTGAGCGATGAGATAGGATTCGACGCATCATGCGTACAAATGTAGCAGGGGCGTTCATAAGACCGAAAGGCATGAAATTCCATTGGAATAGACCCCTAGGCGTCGAAAAAGCAGTAAACGGTTTGGCGTGTTCGGATAGTGGAACTTGCCAATATCCCTTAGACAAATCGAGTTTAGTAAAGAAGTGAGAATTCGATAGTCTCGTAAGTAGCTCTTCTAGTAAAGGCATAGGTTCAGCATCGAATTTAGTCACTTGATTCAATTTGCGATAATCCACGCAAAGACGTATGTTATTGTCTTTTTTCCGTACTATAACCATCGGCGAAGAATATGCTGATGTGGATGGTTCAATAATTTTTAACTCTATCATCTCATCTAACTCTTTCTCTACCTGTGCTTGAAAATGTATCGGGATAGGATACGGTCTGACTCTTATAGGACTATGGTCAGTAAGAATAATGTCATGTTGAATGACATCCGTTTGACCAGGAATGTCAGTAAGGACATCCTGAAATTGTTCTAACAAATAGAAAAACTTGTTTCTGCTCTCCTGGAGATAATTCTGGAGAAATTGCAACATCTTTCCATGATTCATTAGAGTGAAGAGGAATCATTGGAAAAGGTAAATTTACATCCGAGAAACTCGTTTCCTCATCCTGTATTACTGACAGAGATGAGTACTGTCCATGTTGGACTGGAAAATCGTCCGTTGCCTGGAAAACAGGTTGTAAATAATCAGGACGTTCATGGAATTCCGTGAGCATGTTGATGTGGAAGGTTTTACGCTTCCCGTCAATATCGACGATATAGTCAACATCGGAAACTTTTGATATTATATCGTACGGACCTTTCCAAGAAATGAGAAGTCTATTTTCCCTACAAGGTAGCAAGACAAATGCTTTGTCACCTGGACAAAGTTGACGCAAACATCTCTTTTTATTGGCAAATTCCCTTGCCTTCTGTTTCGCAAATTCAGAAGAAGCAGTTGCCAATTTGCATGCTTCAATAATCTTGTGTCTAAGTGCGATGACATATTCATAAGAGGATTTTGTGTCATCGACAATATTATCAGCAGTTATAAGATCATGAAGTAAGGACATAGGACCTCGCGGTTTCGCGCCAAAGACAAGTTCAAAGGGAGAAAATCCTGTATGTTCGTTGGCGACCTCTCTATATGCAAAGAGAGCCGCGGGTAAAACCCTATCCCAATCCTGAGGATGATCTTCCGTTATCTTACCTAGTAGGTTTTTCAGAGTTCTATTCAAACGTTCCACCATCCCATTGGACATAGGATGATAAATACTACTCAGCGATCTCTCTATCTTCAGAGTCGACATTACTTGAGACATGGTATCCGATATGAGTTGGGTACCATGGTCGGATAATATTTCTGCTGGAAACCCCAGACGAGAAAATATTAACCAAAGAGCATCTGCGACATCAGCAGTAGTTATGCTCTTTAGAGGAACAGCCTCCGGCCAACGTGTGCACATATCAACACACGTCAAAATAAATTGGTGTCCTCTAGCAGACTTTATCTTAAATGGACCAATGATGTCTATCGCCATTTTTTGAAATGGCCGAATGGGAATGTCTGCAGCCTGAATAGGTGCATCATGGCGTGGACCTCTGGATTTAATCTCTTGACATACTTTACAAGATCGACAATAGATTCGTATGTCCTTATTCACAGCAGGCCAAAAGAAAGATTGAAGAACTCTAGCTTTAGTACGGGAAAAACCCATATGTCCAGCACATTGCGAATCATGAGCGTGCTGTAAGATTTTAACTCTCATATTTTTAGGCACAAGGATTTGAGAATGAATGGACTTAGCGGAGTCTTGTACCATACGTACAAGTACGCCATTCTTCATCGTAATCCAAGATTTACGATTAGTATCCTTATTCGGATCACCTTTTGTTGCCAGAGTAAAGAATTTCTTTAGAGTAGGATCATCTTCCTGCTGTTTGATAAAGGAATCGTGGGAAATCTCCAAGGGATCATCTCGGATCTGCGCATCATTATCTTCAGAATGTGAAGATTGTGGCATATTAAGAGCTTGAGCCCTAGTGATTACTGCATTAGCCGATTGCATATTAACATTTTCCCAATTAGAAATTTGCTGTGGAGTGCATTCTTTCACCCCGTGAATGCGACCGATGATAAGATCAGCGATCGGATTCGGCAAGAGACATGCTTGCACCTCTCCTGTAAAGAAAGGCGTAGCAATATTGATAATGGCAGTGGAGTACTTCTCCAATGTGCCACCAAATGTTACACATTTGACTATATTGCCTGTAGCTCGAGAAGGATTTACGAGTGATTGCCTCACTCCAATGGTAGTGCACCCCGAATCGAAAAGAATTGATACCGGAGTACCATCTATTAGGCCCCTATTAAAGACAAGAGCACCCCTTCCATTATGCGCAATTGACGCATGGAGAGCGGGAAGCGGGTGACCGCAGCTTAAAGTAGACACTGTGGTTGGATCGAATAATGTTTTGCATTGCGAACACTCAGATGCTCTAGCAAAATCGAAAGCGGAATTTGCTACACTGTTGGAGTCTTTTTTATCATTATTCTGATTATCGGTGTCGTGGAACTCCTGTTGTGCAGAGTTAGCCTGGTAATACGATTTACCATGTCTTTTGTGTTGTGATCTACCTCGGTTATAATTGTCTCTATAATTATTATTGCCTCTGTTATAACCCCTATTTGGGTTTGAATCATAATATTCATGATCATAATCATCATGCTCATTATATTGAGTATCCCTGTAATATTGTTTCTTTTGTCTCCATGAAGCACTTGGGTAGTTCCTATAGCTACTCCCTTTCCGAGAATTTCTAACATTATGGGTACCCCTCGCGTGTCGAGGACTATCAGCCCGATTCCAGTTCTTCAAAGAAGAACTCTGATTTGAGCGGTTATCTTGGTTTTGATACTTATTCCAATTAACCTTTTTATCAAATTTATTTTTAGCTCCTTGGAATTTGTGTGAGTAATTCTGATTATATTCTGTTGCCGAAGCAACTGGCATACTCTCTTTAATGTTAGAGTTACTAAGAATCATGTCAGGGTGTGCCGTGGCATACTGGTCACAATATTCTTCCATTTGCTTTATTGTACCAGGTTTACGCTCATGTAAGAACTCTAGGAATGATTTATTTACAGAAGACATGACCTTGTCTCTTAGCAATAAATCCGTAAGACCATCAAATGTTTTCTCTGTTTTGGATAATTCAATCCATCGTGAAAGTGTAATTCGTGCTTTTGAGATGAAATCTGAGAATTCTACACCTACCTCAGGTCTCATTGTTTTAAACAAAAGACGGTAACCTTCCTCAGACAGCTGATATCTCTTTATCAAAGCTGCCCTAACAGCATCATAATTATCTTTGTCGGCCTCTTCAACAAAATATAACTTACTTAGGGACTCCCCTTTTAGATTTTCAGACAACTGATTCACATACTGTGATTTGTCAACATTATGAGATCGACAAGCCCGTTCAAATCTAGAAAGCCAAAATGTTATGTCATCACTGGTAGGGTTAAACGCTGGTACCTTGACCTTGTACACAAAGGGTTTACCTTTACCACCAGATGCCTGATTAACATTACTCATACATGTCAATTTTAATTTCTCTAATTCAAACTCATGTTCTCTTATTGCTTTTCTCTCTTCAGCTTCTCTATCTAATTTTTTTTGTTCTGCAGCAGCAGCAGCTTCTAATTTTTTCTGTTCTGCAGCAGCAGCAACTTCTAATTTTTTCTGTTCTGCAGCAACTTCTAATTTTTTCTGTTCTGCAGCAACTTCTAATTTTTTCTGCTCTGCATCAGCTTCTAATTTCTTCTGTTCTGCCTCAAATCTCCTTTCCTCCACTTGCATCTGCAATTTCTTAAGTTCAGCAGCAGTATCAGCTTCTTTTTCTAATCTTTTTTCATCAGCTAGAGCTTTCCTTTCTTCTGCAGCAGCTTTTTTTTCTTCTATTTGAAGTTTTCTCTCCTCAGCCGCAGCTTTTTTTTCCTCAGCAGCAGCTTTTCTTTCTTCAACAGCAGCAGCAGTTTTTTTCTCTTCTGCAGCTAATGCTTTGTCATATTGAGCAACAGCCCATTGTTCTAAGTCTTTTCCAGTCTTATCAAGAGATTTTCCTTGTGCAATGAAATAATCTAATGTAGACATATTGTCTTCTTAAATCAGAAACCTGAAAAAGTAAATAAATTACCCTATTTCACTTTAATGGGAGACAAGTCTATACCATAGACTTAGTCTTAGTCCAAACTTGTATGGTTTATAATAACCAATGATAACTTGAGTACCTGTGGACAACAATAACTGTATCTCAAATACTGTGGGAGACAAGCCTTACAAAGGTCTTGTATATCTCAATGTAATCAAAGATCACTTGGGTACCTGTGGAAAATAATCATAAAGTACTGATCTGTACTATACTATCAGTGTATACCACTATAACTCCTATGTCATATGTCAACTAAAGACATTACAAAGGACAAACAAGAAAAGACAATATGAAAACATTTGCAGAGATCAAATTAAATTAAATAGGAGAAATGAAAAAAATGATCACAGAAACCGTGATGATAACTGCAATAAGATAACAAGACAAATAACGCCACAGTGTATAAACATAAGGGTGTAAAGAAATCAAAAATAGAAAAGATGAGACCTACAATTATACAAACAAATCAAACAAAACTAAGGAACACAAAATTATTAACAAAAACAACGAAGAAAAGAACACCTCATCACAACTAACAGAAATAGCAGCAAATTGTTGCTAACAAATTTCCAATTAAGAAAATGTGTACCTATAGAATACTAGTACCAGACCAATGTCACTCGGCATACCTTGTACTAGTCACACAGAACATAAACTAATTTAATACATAACAAATAACATGTAAGCATAAATAGCATATAGCATACAATATAATTTATGTCATGAATGGAATGTGTTGCAGGTATAGTGTTGTAAAGCAGGCACAGTTTATTTTAATACTAATAACTTGCCACTTTATTCAGTAATAGATTTAATTTTAAACTATTACACTGTCAATTTTTTCTCTGTTGAGCATATGAAGATCCAACGATGAACTATGCACTTTATGTTCAACAACACTGTGATTCTTCTGTACGTTGAGAAATGTCAACAATACGGCTCCAGATATTTTCTACACTTGATACCACTGTCCTGTGTAATACTGTCTGTACAGCGAAAAACTGTCAACAAGCGCTGACCTAGATACAGCATCCTATCGGTAATACAGGTCAAGCTGACATCGACTGTATAGCTGTCCTACTGGTGTTGATGTGTTCAAACAAATGTTCTTTCAGCTGTAAACTGTGATTCTCAACACAAAACTGCGTAAGCTGGACCCAGGAATCTGGCTCGCCACTGTAAAGTTTCTTTTCTTCTTTCCACTCTGTAAAGTGTCAGTCTGTATGCTCTGTAAGGAAGAGTGGTGTGTTGTTGAGATCAGGCATGCTCCAGTCTACCCAGCTGTAAATGGGTAACTCACCCTAGTCCTGAGTTAGGGAAGGCAAAGGCTCCAGGGGAAGCAGGCCCTAAACTTGGTCACTCCAACCGACGCAGGATGGTGTATGTATGAAGTAGAAGTGTAGAGTGTGATTACCGCGAATGGTGTACTGTTCGTGTGCCGACCAATATAACCACTCATACACTTGTGTCTACAAGGCACCAATGCAGACTGCTGGAATCTTTGTTTACTCAATTTATTCAGACGTACACACTGGGACATACGAGTACATCATGGTATGTTGACATATCAATTTGTAGGTATACATAGCAGATCTGAAGTCATGACACATTCAGAAATAATGGGCAGTACATCAAAAGTTCAATTGTCATGATACATTATGGCCGCATCCCCCTATCTGACTAAACGCGTCAGTGAAGGCAGATCGGTAAATAACTAAAGTTACTTGACGTCCATAGTTTGTAGCATATATTATGAAACCACGAAAGAGGGGGTTTCTAGCAAGATTGAGATCTCCCTGTCACTGTCCGATAATAGGATAAATAATCTGTTCTCTTGGCAGTGATCAAAACATATGATGACCGAAATCTAACATGGCCGCCTCCCTGAGTTGTCGTTCACTCATTCATAGGAAGGAGAATATAAGCCAGAGTTAATTTATAATGGGTATATAAATGATTTCATAAATGTTTCCAGACAGCTCTACGGTGATCTGGTTAATTCACGTAGCCATAACCGCTGTAGGAAAGTCTATCATCTTTGTCGATACAAAACACGACCCTAGCGATACGAAGCACAATGTTCCATCTAGGTCGAATCGACATGAGATCATCAAAATAGGGTCTGGCAATACATGGAGTCCGAATTATACATTGTACCGTACCTTAGGAGAGTCTCTAACATAAACTATAGTAGAGATACCATCTCCTTTAGAAGAAAACACTTCATGAATCATATTTCCTTAAGAATCTACCAGCCCTTTGAAAAGTGCGTACCCGCCATTATCACGGTACATCGGAACTCATCACGACTTGTCAAGACAACTCATACTTCCGCTAGACCGGAATAACAAGAATCTAGTCCCTCCTACCCATCCAAAATATACAATATAGGACTGATTCTACTTGTACTAATAATATGTAATACATATGAATTCAGGCCATAAACACAATAAGCAAATTAATATATTTTCTGGCCCTAAAAAATAAGTACAAACGTAAGCGCATTTTCCTTGCGCCGGATCAATATCCAGAACGATTACTCCTATAATCAAAAGTGTGAATCAAACATGGATTCTCTCGCTTTTACCATAGACAGCATTTTCATACACAAATGAATGAATGTCTATATTTTTCCCATATTAAATAGCCATATCGATTTTTGTAATATGTGCGTCAAAATATGCACGCAACAGACACTGCAGTCGATGAATCATCAAGGCTAAGATTGTTGGAATTTGGCATCTAACGTAAGACCAGCAAGGATTGACGTATGAGAGGATGCATACGACGTGTATACAGCCAGCGCGCAACAGGAACAGTTAGCATTCATACCGTTCGACATTTGTTGAGGGTAGACTGAGCATCTATGGTTTTGTCCAGGGTGCAATAATGTCGATTCCGATTAACGATAACACTAACATTCATTCATTTGTTCATTCATTCATTCGTTCATTTCTTCATTCATTCGTTCATTCATCCGTGCATTCATACGTTAATTCGTTCATTTATTCCTTCATTAATTAATTAATTCGCGAATTCATTCACTCGTTCGTTAGTTCCTTCAGTAAATTCATTCATTCGCTCGTTCGTTAGTTCCTTCAGTAAATTCATTCATTCACTCGTTCGTTAGTTCCTTCAGTAAATTCATTCATTCGCTCGTTCGTTAGTTCCTTCAGTAAATTCATTCATTCGCTCGTTCGTTAGTTCCTTCAGTAAATTCATTCATTCGCTCGTTCGTTAGTTCATTCAGTAAATTCATTCATTCGCTCGTTCGTTAGTTCCTTCAGTAAATTCATTCATTCCCTCGTTCGTTAGTTCCTTCAGTAAATTCATTTATTCGCTCGTTCGTTAGTTCCTTCAGTAAATTCATTCATTCGCTAGTTCGTTAGTTCCTTCAGTAAATTCATCCATTCACTCGTTCGTTAGTTCCTTCAGTAAATTCATTCATTCACTCGTTTGTTAGTTCGTTCAGTAAATTCATTCATTCGCTCGTTCGTTCAGTAAATTCATTCATTCGCCCGTTCGTTAGTTCCTTCAGTAAATTCATTCATTCACTCGTTCGTTAGTTCCCTCAGGAAATCCATTCATTCGCTCGTTCGTTAGTTCCTTCAGTAAATTCATTCATTCGCTCGTTCGTTAGTTCCTTCAGTAAATTCATTCATTCGCTCGTTCGTTAGTTCCTTATGTAAATTCATTCATTCGCTCGTTCGTTAGTTCCTTCAGTAAATTCATTCATTCGCTCGTTCGTTAGTTCCTTCAGTAAATTCATTCATTCGCTCGTTCGTTAGTTCCTACAGTAAATTCATTCATTCGCTCGTTCGTTAGTTCCTTCAGTAAATTCATTCATTCGCTCGTTCGTTAGTTCCTTATGTAAATTCATTCATTCGCTCGTTCGTTAGTTCCTTCAGTAAATTCATTCATTCGCTCGTTCGTTAGTTCCTTCAGTATATTCATTCATTCACTCGTTCGCTAATTCCTTCAGTAAATTCATTCATTCGCTTGTTCGTTAGTTCCTTCAGTAAATTCATTCATTCGCTCGTTCGTTAGTTCCTTCACTAAATTCATTCATTCGCTCGTTCGTTAGTTCATTCAGTAAATTCATTCATTCGCTCGTTCGTTAGTTCCTTCAGTAAATTCATTCATTCGCTCGTTCGTTAGTTCCTTCAGTAAATTCATTCATTCACTCGTTCGTTAGTTCCTTCAGTAAATTCATTCATACGCTCGTTCGTCAGTTCGTTCAGTAAATTCATTCATTCGCTCGTTCGTTAGTTCGTTCAGTAAATTCATCCATTCGCTCGTTCGTTAGTTCCTTCAGTAAATTCATTCATTCGCTCGTTCGTTAGTTCGTTCAGTAAATTCATTCATTCACTCGTTCGTTAGTTCCTTCAGTAAATTCATTCATTCACTCGTTCGTTAGTTCCTTCAGTAAATTCATTCCTTCACTCGTTCGTTAGTTCGTTCAGTAAATTCATTCATTCGCTCGTTCGTTCAGTAAATTCCTTTATTCGCTCGTTCGTTAGTTCCTTCAGTAAATTCATTCATTCACTCGTTCGTTAGTTCGTTCAGTAAATTCATTCATTCGCTCGTTCGTTAGTTCCTTCAGTAAACTCATTCATTCACTCGTTCGTTAGTTCGTTCAGTAAATTCATTCATTCACTCGTTCGTTAGTTCCTTCAGTAAATTCATTCATTCGCTCGTTCGTTAGTTCCTTCAGTAAATTCATTCATTCGCTTGTTCGTTAGTTCCTTCAGTAAATTCATTCATTCGCTCGTTCGTTAGTTCCTTCAGCAAATTCATTCATTCGCTCGTTCGTTAGTTCATTCAGTAAATTCATTCGATCGCTCGTTCGTTAGTTCATTCAGTAAATTCATTCATTCACTCGTTCGTTAGTTCGTTCAGTAAATTCTTTCAATCGCTCGTTCGTTAGTTCCTTCAGTAAATTCATTCATTCACTCGTTCGTTAGTTCCTTCAGTAAATTCATTCATTCACTCGTTCGTTAGTTCCTTCAGTAAATTCATTCATTCGCTCGTTCGTTAGTTCCTTCAGTAAATTCATTCATTCACTCGTTCGTAAGTTCGTTCAGTAAATTCATTCATTCGCTCGTTCGTTAGTTCCTTCAGTAAATTCATTCATTCGCTCGTTCGTTAGTTCCTTCAGTAAACTCATTCATTCGCTCGTTCGTTAGTTCGTTCAGTAAAATCATTCATTCGCTCATTCGTTAGTTCCTTCAGTAAATTCATTCACTCACTCGTTCGTTAGTTCCTTCAGTAAATTCATTCATTCGCCCGTTCGTTAGTTTCTTCAGTAAATTCATTCATTCGCTCGTTCGTTAGTTCCTTGAGTAAATTCATTCATTCGCTCGTTCGTTAGTTCCTTCAGTAAAATCATTCATTCGCTCGTTCGTTAGTTCCTTCAGTAAATTCATTAATACACTCGTTCGTTAGTTCCTTCAGTAAATTCATTCATTCACTCGTTCGTTAGTTCCTTCAGTAAATTCATTCATTCGCTAGTTCGTTAGTTCCTTCAGTAAATTCATTCATTCACTCATTCGTAAGTTCGTTCAGTAAATTCATTCATTCGCTCGTTCGTTAGTTCCTTCAGGAAATTCATTCATTCGCTCGTTCGTTAGTTCCTTCAGTAAACTCATTCATTCGCTCGTTCGTTCGTTCGTTCAGTAAATTCATTCATTCGCTCGTTCGTTCAGTAAATTCATTCATTCACTCGTTCGTTAGTTCCTTCAGTAAATTCATTCATTCGCTCGTTCGTTCAGTAAATTCATTCATTCACTCGTTCGTTAGTTCCTTCCGTAAATTCATTCATTCACTCGTTCGTTAGTTCCTTCAGTAAATTCATTCATTCGCTCGTTCTTTAGTTCCTTCAGTAAAGTCATTCATTCACTCGTTCGTTAGTTCCTTCAGTAAAGTCATTCATTCGCTCGTTCGTTAGTTCCTTCAGTAAATTCATTCATTCACTCGTTCGTTAGTTCCTTCAGTAAATTCATTCATTCACTCGTTCGTTAGTTCGTTCAGTAAATTCATTCATTCACTCGTTCGTTAGTTCGTTCAGTAAATTCATTCATTCGCTCGTTCCTTAGTTCCTTCAGTAAATTCATTCATTCAATCGTTTGTTAGTTCCTTCAGTAAATTCATTCATTCACTCGTTCGTTAGTTCCTTCAGTAAATTCATTCATTCACTTGTTCGTTAGTTCCTTCAGTAAATTCATTCATTCACTCGTTCGTTAATTCCTTCAGTAAATTCATTCATTCGCTCGTTCGTTAGTTCCTTCAGTAAATTCATTCATTCGCTCGTTCGTTAGTTCCTTCAGTAAATTCATTCATTCGCTCGTTCGTTAGTTCCTTCAGTAAATTCATTCATTCGCTCGTTCGTTAGTTCCTTCAGTAAATTCACTCATTCGCTCGTTCGTTAGTTCCTTCAGTAAATTCATTCATTCACTCGTTCGTTAGTTCCTTCAGTAAATTCATTCATTCGCTCGTTCGTTAGTTCCTTCAGTAAATTCATTCATTCACTCGTTCGTTAGTTCCTTCAGTAAATTCATTCATTCACTCGTTCGTTAGTTCGTTCAGTAAATTCATTCATTCACTCGTTCGTTAGTTCGTTCAGTAAATTCATTCATTCGCTCGTTCCTTAGTTCCTTCAGTAAATTCATTCATTCAATCGTTTGTTAGTTCCTTCAGTAAATTCATTCATTCACTCGTTCGTTAGTTCCTTCAGTAAATTCATTCATTCACTTGTTCGTTAGTTCCTTCAGTAAATTCATTCATTCACTCGTTCGTTAATTCCTTCAGTAAATTCATTCATTCGCTCGTTCGTTAGTTCCTTCAGTAAATTCATTCATTCGCTCGTTCGTTAGTTCCTTCAGTAAATTCATTCATTCGCTCGTTCGTTAGTTCCTTCAGTAAATTCATTCATTCGCTCGTTCGTTAGTTCCTTCAGTAAATTCACTCATTCGCTCGTTCGTTAGTTCCTTCAGTAAATTCATTCATTCACTCGTTCGTTAGTTCCTTCAGTAAATTCATTCATTCGCTCGTTCGTTAGTTCCTTCAGTAAATTCATTCATTCACTCGTTCGTTAGTTCCTTCAGTAAATTCATTCATTCACTCGTTCGTTAGTTCGTTCAGTAAATTCATTCATTCACTCGTTCGTTAGTTCGTTCAGTAAATTCATTCATTCGCTCGTTCGTTAGTTCCTTCAGTAAATTCATTCATTCACTCGTTCGTTAGTTCCTTCAGTAAATTCATTCATTCACTCGTTCGTTAGTTCCTTCAGTAAATTCATTCATTCACTCGTTCGTTAATTCCTTCAGTAAATTCATTCATTCGCTCGTTCGTTAGTTCCTTCAGTAAATTCATTCATTCGCTCGTTCGTTAGTTCCTTCACTAAATTCATTCATTCGCTCGTTCGTTAGTTCCTTCAGTAAATTCATTCATTCACTCGTTCGTTAGTTCCTTCAGTAAATTCATTCATTCACTCGTTCCTTAGTTCCTTCAGTAAATTTATTCATTCGCTCGTTCGTTAGATCCTTCAGTAAATTCATTCATTCACTCATTCATTAGTTCGTTCAGTAAATTCATTCATTCGCTCGTTAGTTCCTTCAGTAAATTCATTCATTCACTCGTTCGTTAGTTCCTTCAGTAATTTCATTCATTCACTCGTTCGCAAGTTCGTTCAGTAAATTCATTCATTCGCTCGTTCGTTAGTTCCTTCAGTAAATTCATTCATTCACTCGTTCGTTAGTTCGTTCAGTAAATTCATTCATTCACTCGTTCGTTAGTTCCTTCAGTAAATTCATTATTCACTTGTTCGTTAATTCGTTCAGTAAATTCATTCATTCGCTCGTTCGTTAGTTCCTTCAGTAAATTCATTCATTCGCTCGTTCGTTAGTTCGTTCAGTAAGTTCATTCATTCACTCGTTCGTTAGTTCCTTCAGTAAATTCATTCATTCGCTCGTTCGTTAGTTCCTTCAGTAAATTCAATGTTTCGCTCGTTCGTTAGTTCCTTCAGTAAATTCATTCATTCGCTAGTTCGTTAGTTCCTTCAGTAAATTCATTCATTCGCTCGTTCGTTAGTTCCTTCAGTAAATTCATTTATTCGATCGTTCGTTAGTTCCTTCAGTAAATTCATTCATTCACTCGTTCGTTAGTTCGTTCAGTAAATTCATTCATTCGATCGTTCGTTAGTTCTTTCTGTAAATTCATTCATTCACTCGTTCGTTAGTTCGTTCAGTAAATTCATTCATTCACTCGTTCGTTAGGTCCTTCATTAAATTCATTCATTCGCTCGTTCGTTAGTTCGTTCAGTAAATTCATTCATTCGCTCGTTCGTTAGCTCCTTCAGTAAATTCATTCATTCACTCGTTCGTTAGTTCGGTCAGTAAATTCATTCATTCGCTCATTCGTTAGTTCGTTCAGTAAATTCATTCATTCGCTCGTTCGTTAGTTCCTTCAGTAAATTCATTCATTCACTCGTTCGTTAGTTCGTTCAGTAAATTCATTCATTCGCTCGTTAGTTAGTTCCTTCAGTAAATTTATTCATTCACTTGTTCGTTAGTTCGTTCAGTAAATTCATTCATTCGCTCGTTCGTTCCTTCAGTAAATTCATTCATTCGCTCGTTCGTTAGTTCCATCAGTAAATTCATTCATTCGCTCGTTTGTTAGTTCCTTTAGTAAATTCATTCATTCGCTCGTTCGTCAGTTCCTTCAGTAAATTCATTCATTCACTCGTTCGTCAGTTCGTTCAGTAAATTCATTCATTCGCTCGTTCGTTAGTTCGTTCAGTAAATTCATTCATTCACTCGTTCGTTAGTTCCTTCAGTAAATTCATTCATTCATTCGTTCGTTAGTTCCTTTTGTAAATTCATTCATTCACTCGTTCGTTAGTTCCTTCAGTAAATTCATTCATTCACTCGTTCGTTAGTTCGTTCAGTAAATTCATTCATTCGCTCGTTCGTTAGTTCGTTAAGTAAATTCATTCATTCGCTCGTTCGTTAGTTCCTTCAGTAAATTCATTTATTCACTCGTTCGTTAGTTCGTTCAGTAAATTCATTCATTCGCTCGTTCGTTAGTTCGTTCAGTAAATTCATTCATTCGCTCGTTCGTTAGTTCCTTCAGTAAATTCATTCATTCACTCGTTCGTTAGTTCGTTCAGTAAATTCATTCATTCGCTCGTTCGTTAGTTCCTTCAGTAAATTCATCCATTCGCTCGTTCGTTAGTTCCTTCAGTAAATTTATTCATTCGCTTGTTCGTTAGTTCCATCAGTAAATTTATTCATTCACTCGTTCGTTAGTTCCTTCAGTAAATTCATTCATTCGCTCGTTCGTTAGTTCCTTCAGTAAATTCATTCATTCGCTCGTTCGTTAGTTCCTTTAGTAAATCCATTCATTCGCTCGTTCGTTAGTTCCTTCAGTAAATTCATTCATTCGCTCGTTCGTTAGTTCCTTCAGTAAATTCATTCATTCGCTCGTTCGTTAGTTCCTTCAGTAAATTCATTCATTCGCTCGTTCGTAAGTTCCTTCAGTAAATTCATTCATTCGCTCGTTCGTTAGTTCCTTCAGTAAATTCATTCATTCGCTCGTTCGTTAGTTCCTTCAGTAAATTCATTCATTCGCTCGTTCGTTAGTTCCTTCAGTAAATTCATTCATTCGCTCGTTCGTTAGTTCCTTCAGTAAATTCAATGTTTCGCTCGTTCGTTAGTTCCTTCAGTAAATTCATTCATTCGCTAGTTCGTTAGTTCCTTCAGTAAATTCATTCATTCGCTCGTTCGTTAGTTCCTTCAGTAAATTCATTTATTCGATCGTTCGTTAGTTTTTTCAGTAAATTCATTCATTCACTCGTTCGTTAGTTCGTTCAGTAAATTCATTCATTCGCTCGTTCGTTAGTTCTTTCAGTAAATTCATTCATTCACTCGTTCGTTAGTTCGTTCAGTAAATTCATTCATTCACTCGTTCGTTAGGTCCTTCATTAAGTTCATTCATTCGCTCGTTCGTTAGTTCGTTCAGTAAATTCATTCATTCGCTCGTTCGTTAGCTCCTTCAGTAAATTCATTCATTCACTCGTTCGTTAGTTCGTTCAGTAAATTCATTCATTCGCTCATTCGTTAGTTCGTTCAGTAAATTAATTCATTCGCTCGTTCGTTAGTTCCTTCAGTAAATTCATTCATTCACTCGTTCGTTAGTTCGTTCAGTAAATTCATTCATTCGCTCGTTAGTTAGTTCCTTCAGTAAATTTATTCATTCACTTGTTCGTTAGTTCGTTCAGTAAATTCATTCATTCGCTCGTTCGTTCCTTCAGTAAATTCATTCATTCGCTCGTTCGTTAGTTCCATCAGTAAATTCATTCATTCGCTCGTTTGTTAGTTCCTTTAGTAAATTCATTCATTCGCTCGTTCGTCAGTTCCTTCAGTAAATTCATTCATTCACTCGTTCGTCAGTTCGTTCAGTAAATTCATTCATTCGCTCGTTCGTTAGTTTGTTCAGTAAATTCATTCATTCACTCGTTCGTTAGTTCCTTCAGTAAATTCATTCATTCATTCGTTCGTTAGTTCCTTTTGTAAATTCATTCATTCACTCGTTCGTTAGTTCCTTCAGTAAATTCATTCATTCACTCGTTCGTTAGTTCGTTCAGTAAATTCATTCATTCACTCGTTCGTTAGTTCGTTAAGTAAATTCATTCATTCGCTCGTTCGTTAGTTCCTTCAGTAAATTCATTTATTCACTCGTTCGTTAGTTCGTTCAGTAAATTCATTCATTCGCTCGTTCGTTAGTTCGTTCAGTAAATTCATTCATTCGCTCGTTCGTTAGTTCCTTCTGTAAATTCATTCATTCACTCGTTCGTTAGTTCGTTCAGTAAATTCATTTATTCGCTCGTTCGTTAGTTCCTTCAGTAAATTCATTCATTCGCTCGTTCGTTCAGTAAATTCATTCATTCGCTCGTTCGTTAGTTCCTTCAGTAAATTCATTCATTCGCTCGTTCGTTAGTTCCTTCAGTAAATTTATTCATTCTCTTGTTCGTTAGTTCCTTCAGTAAATTCATTCATTCACTCGTTCGTTAGTTCCTTCAGTAAATTCATTCATTCGCTCGTTCGTTAGTTCCTTCAGTAAATTCATTCATTCGCTCGTTCGTTAGTTCCTTTAGTAAATCCATTCATTCGCTCGTTCGTTAGTTCCTTCAGTAAATTCATTCATTCGCTCGTTCGTTAGTTCCTTCAGTAAATTCATTCAGTCGCTCGTTCGTTAGTTCCTTCAGTAAATTCATTCATTCGCTCGTTCGTTAGTTCCTTCAGTAAATTCATTCATTCGCTCGTTCGTTAGTTCCTTCAGTAAATTCATTCATTCGCTCGTTCGTTAGTTCCTTCAGTAAATTCATTCATTCGCTCGTTCGTTAGTTCCTTCAGTAAATTCATTCATTCGCTCGTTCGTTAGTTCCTTCAGTAAATTCATTCATTCGCTCGTTCGTTAGTTCCTTCAGTAAATTCATTCATTCGCTCGTTCGTTAGTTCCTTCAGTAAATTCATTCATTCACTCGTTCGTTAGTTCCTTCAGTAAATTCATTCATTCGCTCGTTCGTTAGTTCCTTCAGTAAATTCATTCATTCGCTCGTTCGTTAGTTCCTTCAGTAAATTCATTCATTCGCTCGTTCAAACATTCTTTCATTCATTCCTTCCTTCATTCAATCTTTCATTCATTCATTTATTTGTTCGTTAATTCATTCATTCAATACCCTTCAGCTTCCTAAGGAGCATAGACCTTCGAAAAACGTATGTCAAGTCATCCCTTTCGGCTCAATGTCTTTCCAATGTTTTTCTTCAGCATTTTCATTTATGTCTTCAGTTCTCTTATCCATGCGTATTGCGAATTCGCTTTTCCAAATTCATTTTTATTAAACAGAAAAATGATATGGAATATTTTGTTCTGTGTGGAATTTCTGTACAATTGTGCCTATTCTGGTTGACTTGATTGTATAAAGAGAGTTTTTGAGCACTGGGATTAAGCAAGTCAAAATAATTATCTCGAATCATCATCATCATTTAATGTTGCGTGATAACATGGTTACTGTACGTAATCTGATCAAGTTCATTATGGGGTATGATTTTATGATTTTCTTCAACGGTCAACGAATACTTGAAACAGCAACAGGTTGAATGAGTGCATATAAAAATGTCAGCGTCTCACAAGGTTTAATTAACTCCATAGAAACAAGCAGCTCCACATTAATATAATAATTCATATTTAAACACAGTCCATCGGACATCTCTACTGGGCCATAATTCAGGTCCGTTACACTGTAACAATAATGGTGAATACAGAACCTCTCCGTAAAATTCGTCAAGTTGAGGTCCGCGACATAATTATATGGTTTATCAATTTTCTAAGAATACTCGTCTACATTACAGGAATATCCTGGCATCAATAGATGCAGATATTTTCTTTATACACAGTCGGAATGACAGACATAGCGGCCTCAAGAGAACACATATGGACCACACATGAAACGCAGCCTGCCTTCTCAAGACACAGCCCAAAAGTCCTCTACTGCTGCTCAGCACGCGCGTCTGCGTAATTATTTAATATGACATCATTTTAATACAGCGGCGCTCTATTTGAGTACCGCGATGCTTCAAAATCATGAACGCATCTCGGTGCTCAAAAAGAGGCGTAACATTTATTTTCCACTCCCCGTAGAGTCACTACAGCGGCTGGCCTTTATGAAAACCTACACCAAAGCATGTATATGCATATACAGTGGTGTGTTCTGTAGCAATCTGTTTTACAATGATCATGTTATTTTTCACTCCCTGTGTCGATGGTTTTTCTTTGTGATGTTATTGCAATTGACCTTATTATGCTCGTTTTCGTCTTGGTTTAGTATTATACCATTATGGTTGGTATCTATTGGCCACGGGATTATGATCAACAAGAATAAACGCTTTCAACTAGCCAACGATAAGTATAGCGACTTCGAGTCTCCATGAACATTAAACATTTATTTTCCAAGTACATCATGGCATGGCAATATGCAGGATACACTATTCAAATCTACTACCGTACTTCTGGTACACATATGAAGTTCAATCATAGTGTATTCATACTCTCATAATGAGTTCCAACTGCGAACACATTTCCACATATGGCATTCCCTTAAAAGGGGAATGCCAACAACCCTCAAGTTCCTATGTCAAACAATGAGACGTCATAGGAGAAGTACGCATAGCGACAATCTATAATAGTGCCGTACTTACTGGCACCCACAATCATCATCAATCTTATTTACATGCGGCGTGCAAAAGCCAACGCCACACTCCCCATAGAGTTACTTCAGCAGCTGGCCATCATGAAAGCCAACATCGAAGCATTCATATGCTTATGAAGTGATGAGTTGTGTAGCAATTTGTTTTAAATGATGAAATTACCAGTCCTATCCACAAACTCATATTAGTCATATCTTACTAGGATTAAATGAGGTCAAAGGTAGTCACATAGCAGATAATGCCGTAGGGTCGTGAAGTGTTAGAGAATTCACTATACTAGGTCTAGCATCGAAAGGTGGTGGTGACCAGTTTCCTTCCTCGACAACTTTTCCTGCCCTAACTCAAGAGTAAAGTCAGGCACCCATTTACAGCTGGGTAGACTGAAGCGTAAGGTTATTGTGAATCGAACGCAGCACCTTTACCGCGATAAACCAGCGCTATAATCACTCTGTCAGTCAGACGCTCCATGTGAAGTTATGCTTGTCAAATGTGTGACGAAATTGAGGCAGACTCTCTATGGCTCGTTAAGCAAACAAGATTGCCACATTTAACATTTATTTCAGTTTTTGCTTTATAATATTGACAAGTAATTTAATTATTTATATTCTGGGCAGAAGTAGTGCTTGAGAATCTTTAAAGCTGTTATTTGACTAATGTTTTTCTGTAATTATTACACTTTCGACACACTTTGTGTGGTACAGTGAATTTCGCTTTTCTCTCTTCCACGCGTGTAATGATCGAAACACAAAGCAAACAAAACAAAATCCAGAGAAATAGAGAAATACTTATTAACATGGAATAGTAGAAGGACCAAAGTTCCGTATGTGAAAATCACACCCTGTGAAATGAGATGCTAAAGAAAAGCAATGAATAATACCAGAAGAGACAGAATTAGAAATGATGACATCAGAAAAATTGTAGGACCTATATCCATCGTCATAAATACAGTGACACAGAAAATTAAGTGATTAGGCCATCTCAGGAGAATGGAACCTGATAAATTACCACTACTCGCCTACAACACTAGAAGATCTGGGTTCAGAGCGCGGGGAAGATCAAGAGGCAAATGGATCGACAACATGACAGACATCCTACAACATCACAGACATCCTACAACATTACAGACATCCTACAACAACACAGACATCCTACAACATGACAGACATCCTACAACATGATAGACATCCTACAACATGACAGACATCCTACAACAACACAGACATCCTACAACAACACAGACATCCTACAACATCACAGACATCCTACAACATGACAGACATCCTACAACATCACAGACATCCTACAACAACACAGACATCCTACAACAACACAGACATCCTACAATATCACAGACATCCTACAATATCACAGACATCCTACAACAACACAGACATCCTACAACAACACAGACATCCTACAACATGACAGACATCCTACAACAACACAGACATCCTACAACAACACAGACATCCTACAACATGACAGACATCCTACAACAACACAGACATCCTACAACAACACAGACATCCTACAACAACACAGACATCCTACAACAACACATACATCCTACAACATGACAGACATCCTACAACATGATAGACATCCTATAACATGACAGACATCCTACAACAACACGGACTGACAGCAGCCAAGGCGACACACTTGTCTCGTGAACGCAAACTACACACTATGCTTCGCGGCAATAGTGGAAGGAAAAAAGCTAAGGAAAGTAGAAGAACTATGTCAACAGTAGAAATCCTTATAACGTAGAATTTTTCTTGCTTTATTCATGTCCAATGTCACATAGGGAGATATGTTCTATAAATTGTCTACATTTTCCTCTTTCTTCCACTCGGGTCCTCTAATTTTTTCTGTCACTCTTTACCCTTTTTCATATATATAATTTTTTTCGCATTCGTTAGTTTGCGAATAATGTTTTCTTTTCCCATTCGAAATTTTACCGTCTTTCTTTCTCATGCTGACTAAACTCGATTACGTAAATGTCAGTCTCTGCCGGTCGAACCATAGCTGTGAATATACGGTTCTCGCCAGACAAAACGTCTGCAGTTTCCCCGGTCAGAGCGCCGCCTGACCAGATTTCTGGGCCTGGGGTGTGAGAATTCGCTCCGTTGGACATGGCAGGCCGACGGATTGTCTACCTTTTGCAGCAACTGCGTGAGTTTTCGTCGGGATAGTCCGGCGAAGTGTGAAATTGCGCTCCGCGCTGCAGACGGTTGTCTGAGAGTTGCAACTGACACGCGTACATCTCGGTCAGTAGGTGGCAGTTACGACACGCGTTAAGCTGACGTAAGTGTTGGGAGTAGGGAAGATAATTTCGCTTGGCGAAATAAGTTGGGGCCCTTTGTCTAATTTTAAGATATTGGCCCGAGTTTGAAACTTTATTTTCATTCTCACTCTTAAATTCGCAGTAGACAGGTCGCTCGGAACAGTATAAGCTGTATAGCGAAGTTCTCAGTTTGTTTCGACAATTTGTCGAACTTCTAGACTTCCATATATATAAGCATATAATTCTTAAGTTGTGCGACTACCTGTAGTTCTGTGTGAGGTAAAATATTATATCTAGTATCTCTAGTATTTTGTGAAGTGATAAAGTGTTTAATCGCCTATTTCATTTTAAACTAGTTCTGTGTGCAGAGTGATTATTTTAATAGTTTGTTATATTCTTTAGTCGACGAGTTACAGTGGAAAACAGAATAAATTATATTTCTAGCTTAACAAACATGTAGCCATAATGAATTTAATTTAACTGCTAACTACATAGTCGAGATATATTTTCTAAACTAACTTATAACTGCTAGATGTCTCATGAGTATTGACGAAATATATATATATGTATTTCAAATTCATGATAATTGATTTTATAATATAACTTATTTCACGGGAAGTGTTAAATGATAAGCTCTACGCGTGCAGTTTAAAATATAAGTTACATCCTTATACATAGTATGTATAATTATTTTATATGTGCTTTTTCCATTTTATGTAGTGAATACTGGGGTGACCAAGAACTTGCCGGCGTTTAGTAGTAAAGAGACATACTTGTGAGAAGAATAGACATTTTCTATCTTTAACCACGTGGGGGGTTTTCAAGTAACACTGGTCTGACAGTGCACGTGCCATCAGAGATAGACAGTAATACCAATCCTACTAACGGTTTTTTTCTAAAGACAAAATGTTTATACTGGGCCTTTGAGCCAGACTTTATTTCTTCACAATAAACTCAAATATACATGCTGCTTGGCGGCGAGAAAAATTACAAGAAGTAACATTAATATTCCCGACAAGTATTGAGAGAGTGTATAGCGAACCAAGACTGTCTTTCCAAATTAAGGGAACCCTCGTGTTTTTTTTTGACTCTGTGTGCCCGTTTAAACTTGCTTATCCAAAACTGATTCAAGTGACACTAACTTAAAATCTGAATAAACTTATCGCCTGAAGAGAACGCTCCCCGGACAAATTGGATAAACCAAGATCTGCAGAGCTGGGTATTCGCTTCACCAAACGATAAAACAGATTGTGTCATAGCGTGCGCCAGGCGGTGAAAAAACGGCAGTTATAGGGGGTGTGTGTGGGGGTGGGGTGGTGGGGGGGGGGGGTGGGGTGGGGGGGGGGGGGGGGGGGGGGGGGGGGGGGGGGGGGGGGGGGGGGGGGGGTGGGGGTGGTGGGGGTGAGGGGGGGGGGGGGGGGGGGGGGGGGGGGGGGGTGGGGGGGGGTGGGGGGGGGGGGTGGGGGGGGTGGGGGGGGGGGGGGGGGGGGGGGGGGGGGGGGGGGGGGGGTGGGGGGGGGGGGGGGGTGGGGGGTGGGGGGGGGGGGGGGGGGGTGCAAGTTATAGGGTAAGAAAGTGAGAAACGCACGACAGGGCCCTGATGAAAGAACTGAGTGAAAGTAGACTGAGGGATGTTCGTTGTTGATTCACTCACAATTGTAACATTTCGTTATGCAATTTATTGCTAACTATATATCTATATATTCCCTTATACTAGATCAGAGTATCCAGTCTGTTCATACCTAAAAGGGGGAAGAAATATTATACCCTAACCATATGTATTTGTGACTCTTTGGTCCATCATCTGTCTCATAACGGGGCTGTGGGCTAAACCTAGAGTTAATATCATAACGGGGCTATCATCCTTGTAGCATTCTCTTGATATTTTATGACTATTTGTATATGTTTTGATGTAATTTCTATGTGTTGTGAAGAAATTTTAAATGATAATTAAAGTTTTTCTCTTGGAATTAATCAGCGTGTTGGTCAGCTCGTTCTAATTATACATATATTCATTGTTATAGAATTTCCCACGTCTGTGTGTTTAACTGTCGTCACGTGTATGTGCGTGCCCGTGGGTAGATAGAAATATAGGTAAAATATATATATGTGTTTAGACTGTCTGACGCTGTAAAGCTGTCGTAGAAGATAGGTGAGAGAGAGAAGAATTTTTTTCGCTTTCAGAGACAGCCTCTATATCACATTCTATCATCTCCCTCGTGGAATCTATTTCTTTTACTAACTCTCACTGTGTCTATCACCTATTCTAATCTATTCAGAAGGGACCAACCCAAGTCTTAATTCTCCTATCTAAAATCTACGACATCCAACAAAGTGAGAGAGGGACTAGAAACAGGAGCGGACTGATAGTAATCTGTGCTCTTGGGGCGATAAGGGCCATTCGCCCCCTAAACACCAATCCGACATAGATTACTGGTTTCGGCATCTATCGAGTAGGCCCCCTAATGTTGTGGGCCCTCGGCTCTTCCTGATTGCCCTACCGCTCAGTCCGCTCCTGGATAGAAAAACAATGATGGTTTGTAAGTCTGAGAATAACTGCCCAAAGTTCTGTTTGACAAATATAGCGATCGACTATAAGCCAAGATCATCTATCGTCTTTGGCTCTTTTGTACGTTTAGAGCGATATATTTCTCGGATAAGGACTTTAATGATGATCTTACAGTCTTTGCTACAACGAAAAGCCAGATAAAAAATAAACTTTCTTAGGAAATGTTATAACTAGTCGAGAAATTGTGGAATTATGTTTTTAAAACACTAACTACAAATGATTTAGTGCCTACGCTAGTCCTGGTTTCAGACCCTTAATATTCAAATGTCAGTGAGGGCCATGGCACTGATTTCTGCTAACTTGGGAATTGAGGAATAGAAATTGCTCCAGCTGTAACTTTTGTTCACAGTCACGCAGGCTGTCACAAACAGCCAGGATAATTTACTCACGGTTACCGTTATTACTGTTATTAGTAGAGGGCTCAATGCATAGTTACTGAGAGATTCACAACTACACACTGCTAGAAATACAGCCATGGAACAAAATATATGTACAGCCATATACGCAGGCAGACAAACACAGCCATTTTTACGGAATGAAATATGTGCACATCCAAACACACATGCAGTGCGATGCAGATATACACAGTCACACACGGATCCATATACATACACGTTCAGAGCTAGTAACTCGCATGCACAGCCAGATACATCAGCACTACTAAACACATGGAGACACTGTCACGTACACACAAATACACAGCCAAGCAAACAGCCACATGCACATCTACACAAACTGTTTTATTAAACATAACTACATTCATATATGGTAAACATACAAAGTGGGATGCACTTTCATAGTCAGACAAAATCAGACACATACAGTCAAATACAAATAACACAGCTTGACACACAGCTACACACAAAGCCAGGTAAATTGTCACACGGTCAAGTACGCAGTCAGAAGCAGCCATACATACAGCGGAATACGCATGCATGGTCAGATTCACCCTGTCGCGGGATTTATTCCCCTTATTCTGCAGTGATGGTCCAACAGGGGCCAAAATTCAGTATCTACTGAAGGTCTACAAAGGTGTCTACCTTTACTCTTGACAAAGATGTGAATTGAAGAATGGTGCTTCAATTCTAGGGAGACTCACAGGAATTTAAGATATCAAGCACTACGGCTGATAGGATCGAGGCTGTGTAAACTTTATATCTTCCCTGACCTTCTATGAGTAAAGATTTTGCTCGTTCTGATGAGCCCCCTAACTGATTTAACTCAGTAAAATATTACTTTAATAGCTCTATTATAGGTATTTAAACTGACTGAGACATACGGGAGTTGTTCACTCAAAACGACTAAATCAACTATAACTTTGTATATTTACATATAACAAAATTTAATAGTCAATTATCGTTATCAATTGTAAAATAAATAAAAGTGGGGTAAATTTAGATAGATTCTTTAAAATTTCATCACGGGGGATGATCTGGATAGTATTTGTTTTATTCGAGTTCACTTGGCAGCTTTAAGTGGTTACTTAGCTACTAGTATGATGTCGGTTGGTTTGTGCTCCAGTCGATGCTTGAGGTTATGGACTGGTTCACTCTCGTCACTGGTCAAGACTGGGATATTTGCGAAGACGGTCCAACGTCTGTTAAGACCCGTCTGCTGTAGGTGTCTAGCTTTGACTAAAGGCCACTTATACCACTCACGTGTTCCACAGATAGCACCACCAATTGGTACCGCCGAGTAGTATCATGAAATAAGAGAGAAACAAATACCCTCCTGAGTATTGGTCTTCATGACACAACATTAGGTGCCCCCCCCCCTTTTTTTTTCATTCCACCATCCCACCTGCCTCAGAATGGTACTCTCTCTGAGCATTAATGTTAATCCCAGTGAGCGGAAAACATGCATTGCATTTATATTGAATATGTCTACGTTTACATATGCACTAGTTGAAAAGGTTAATATAAGAAGTATGCATCAGTTCTATCATCATCCACTCCCTGCTCCATATGGAACTTGGGATTACCTGTCACGGGTTGTCTCCCCTTGCTCCGTTTCATTTTTACTATATAACTTATTAAAAATTAATAAAATGCAAAATAATTCTACTTTTTATACTGCTAAAAGATGCATGACATATGTTATGCTATTTTCAAATAGTTACTGTATTTTGAAATAATTCTGAGCGAAATATGGCTTCTAGAAGTTGTAGAAATTCGGCTGATCTGTTCTGTTACGTGTGCGGATATTTTACCGATCGTGTTTACCAGAAAAAACTTTACACCATTACTAAAGAAAGCATATGAACTTTATTTCGATTCGAAAGTTGATGATGCAAATAAATCTTGGAAGCCAAATGCAGTTTGTTCGACTTGTACAAATATATTGGCAGGTTGGTTACGAAAATCACCGAAGCATAAGTCGATGCTTTTGGACTGCCAGTAATATGGCGTGAACCGACAAATCACGCTACTGATTGTTACTTCTGCTTGACAAATATCCATGGTTTCACTTTTAAAACTAGAAAGTCTGTGGTTTATCCAAATATTTAAGCGGTTTCGAAACCAGTGCCTCATGATCCAATCACTTGTCCGATCTCAGTTCCACCAGAACATATCCGTTGGACGTGAATGAACCATCAGAAAGTGATAGTTATCATAGTTTACCTGCTTTAGAAACTAATTCTGACTCGGATTATATACCGGTGAATGATGGTGTTCACTTAATTAACCATTCAGAACTTTCAGATCTAATATGTGATCTCGCTCTTACCAAAGGACAAGCGGAATTACTCGGTTCGCGACTCAAAGAATGGAATCTTTTAGCGCCCAATACTCCGATATCTAAATTTCGTCATAGACACAGAGAACTTGTTCAATACTTTGAGATGGATGATGACATTTGCTATTGCAAAGATGTAAACGGTCTAATAGTGCACCTCGGTCATGAGCACATAGTCAACGAATGGTGACTTTTCATCGACTCTTCCAAGACTAGTCTAAAAGCCGTGTTATTGCATAACGGAAATTTTATTTTCATCAATTCCAGTCGCCTACTCTGTTCATATGAAAGAAACTTATGACAATATGGCTATACTTTTGGCAAAAATAAAGTACAATGACTACCAATGGCGGATTTGTGGATACCTAAAGGTCATTGCAATTCTCACGAGCATGCAGACTGGGTATACTAAATTTTGTTGCTTCCTATGTGAATGGGACAGCTGCAACAGACAGGAACATTATGCAAGAAAGGTGTGGCCTATCAGGGATCATATGCAGCTCGGGCATAAAAATGTAATACACGAGCCATTAGTTAGCAAAGACAGCATCATTTTACCACCGTTACATATAAAGTTGGGGTTCATGAAGAATTTCGTAAAAGCGTTAGATAAAAACGAGCAAAGCTTTCACTTATCTTCGAGAAAAATGTCCGCAAGTTAGCGATGCAAAGGTAAAGGAAGGTATCTTTGTAGGACCTCAAATTAGGAATGTTATTGCAGACAAACAATTCGAGAATTTGTTACATGGTAGTGAACTTCGCGCATTGATGGCATTCAAATCGATCGTCGATAACTTTCTGGGAAATCACAAATCTGTCGACTATGTGCATATTGTTGAGCAGTGCATAGATGCATACAGAATTATGGGCTGTAACATGTCCCTCAAAATCCATTTGCTCGATTCGCGTCTTGACTTTTTTCCCGACAACCGTGGCGAAGTCAGCGATGAACATGGAGAACGATTCCATCAAGATATCGCCGTAATGGAGTCACGTTATCAAGGACGGTTGAGTGTGACCATGCTTGCCGATTATTGTTGGATGCTTCATCGCAATGTACCACATGCCATTCACCGACGAAAGTCGACAGCAAAGAAATTCAAGCCTTCATAACTGTTATACTTCTTGTAATAATGATGTTGTAATACTGTATGCGTTCTTAAAAAACTTCAATTGCGTATCTCTAGAGATCCCGACCTGATAGCGAAAAACGGTTTGCAGATTTAAAAACAGCGCATTAAAATTGACCAGAAAAACATAGAAATGTTAGAGAAAGAAAAAAAAATATTTTTTTGTTAGCCAGTGTTATCTGATGTGCGAATGCGTGGTAAGTGTAGCCAACAAGTGAATCTCTCAATGATTAATTTGATAAGTCCATCTTATTTGAGTCCACGAGGAAAAACAGTTTATTTACGTAAGACAAACATACTTGACGATATTAGTTAATGTAGTTCATAGTAAGCATACGTGATAAATTAAATACTTGCAAACATCCTATTATGGGTCCATGTCGTACTTGAACAAACTGTCAAACGAACATCATGGCTATATACTCGCGCTGCTGGGTTTCAGACAACCGGTAGTGAGCGCATGTGTCTTGACGAGACTGAATCAACTACTTAATCATTTATCTCTTCATTAATTACCATGGACTGACCCGTGTCCGTACTTGACTAAAATATATATATGTGCAGTAGCGTCATGCACAACCTTGGAAGAGTAAGAAAATATCCGTCTTCACTACTTGACGGTCAATACAAAAAGGGTACGGTAACCTAGTCACCGAGCGTGACCATATCTACGCTTACACGTCACGACTTGACCGTGCATTTCGCGTTCATAACCACGTAAAGTATAAAGATCAATTTATATTAATTCCATTGAACCTAATCATGCGCACTGCCAATTTCTAGCAGACGCCATCAATAAAACTACCGTAACAATATTCCCTTCCCGCCGTGGGGAAAAAAAATCTATTAGATAGATTTTTTTACTATCTTACTCAATTATATGAAAAATTTAATAAAAACCCGACATATGGCCTACGATGTTCTTGTCTGGAACAGTGTCGTGGTCATGTCGATAATACATAAGTCATATAACATTATTATATTAAACAAAGGTATGTCAACTGTCGCTAATAATTAGCTATTGAACTATTGAAGACTGTTGTGAGTGAGTAATGAAGTGTTAAGTAGAGAAAATTATTCTAACTAATTAAAATTAAACTAATTTGTGATAGTAAGTATGTAATGTATTAAATAATTAACATCTAATTAAGGAAACTAATAGATAATGTCATAATAAAGACATAAGAAGTAAGGACAAATAAAGTAAAGAAAGAGAAAATAAAATATAAATTAGTTTAGTTATGTGTGTTTACAATGAATTATTAGTGTCGTGTAATTACAACATAATTAACTTAATGATATAATTAAAGAAAATAACATATTAATAAATTTCATGTGAACATCTTAACTAAAGCTATCTAATTTATACATAAAATATTTAGAGTATTTGCTTGTGTGATTTTTTTCTTTTTCATCATTTCTTTCTTTGGCATATTTTCTTCTCTTTTTATTTTTTTCTCATTATTTTTAATCACACTTCAATTTTTATTATACTCTTCATTAATTTAATAAATATTAAACTTAATGTCGGATGTGATGATCCATCCGTCGTTATGTCCATTGTGAATCCGTGGAAAGGTCATTAGAAATTTAATACTGTTCAACTAAACTTCGTTCTTGATTGAATATAAACTGGATCGTTTTGAGTTAGTCAATTTCTGTAACCAAACGTTATATGTCCAGCTTGGATTCATATCGTATTCAAGACCATATCGTATTGAGTTAGAAAACGATTGGACACTAACCAAAGTCCAAACGTTAGAATCATACCATCGAAATTTGTTTCTTGCTATAACGAATTTCCTTTTTGAAAATTGAATACCTTGAATGATTGATTTCGAATTATTTGTAATGTCTTTCCATATAGAAGTGGTTCGTATCAATTTTGTAGCAGGAATCAGTTAGAGTTCCAAAGTCGCTCTTGTTTAGCCGTTAATCTTTTAACTTGTAGACAATTCGTCTTCGACTTCCGTTGGGTGTCTGGAAAGAGCATCCGGTAGAATGTTTTCTTTTCCGGGTATAGCTTCGATAACAAAGTCATACAGCTGAAGAAAAATCGCAAATCTGGCAAGTTTGGGGCTTTTGTGGTTTGAGCGTCGTAATGAAGCAACCGCCCTCTGGTCCGTTTGGATGGTAAAAGGCGCTCCCAACAAGAATTTTTCTAACCTTGTGATTGCCCAAACAACGGCCAGTAACTCCCTGTCTACAGTGGAGTATTTCGTTTCAGGCGATTTCAGTTTTCTTGAAATATACATAGTTGGATGAAGAATATCGTTGTGATATTGCAGTAGGCAAGCTCCGATACCGTAATTACTGGCATCTGTTCGAAGAAAGAATTTTTTGTGAATATCTGGCAACCGTAAAATTGGTGGCCTAGAGAAGATTGTCAAAATGTTATTAAATGTTCTGTCACAATCTGTTGTCCACGTAATTTTATTTGGTTTGTCTTTTTGCAATAGTGAAGACAAGACAGCAGTGATTGAAGACAAATTGGGAACAAATCTGCTATAATACTGGACAAGACCCAGTAGACTTCGAACTTGTTTCTTATTTTGTGGGACTGTTAACTTCAAAATTTTTGATACATTGTGGGGAATGGTTTTGATACATCCAGACCCTATAATATGTCCCAGAAAAATTATCTCGTGTAAAGCTATTTGCATTTTACTTGGTCTAGCTGTTAAGTTGTTAGATCTTAAAATCTCTAATACTGAAGTTA
Organism: Oreohelix idahoensis; assembly: GCA_024509875.1. Taxonomy (NCBI): domain Eukaryota; kingdom Metazoa; phylum Mollusca; class Gastropoda; order Stylommatophora; family Oreohelicidae; genus Oreohelix; species Oreohelix idahoensis. The sequence continues at coordinate 222,510 of JAMPIV010007860.1, read as the reverse complement.
ATCTGAACATGTGTCCATCAAATGAAGGACTAAATAGACAAATATCATCAATATATGTGATAATGTCCGATCTATCCGCCAAAATTTTTCGCATCATGCGAATGAACGTGGCTGGAGCATTCATTAGCCCAAAAGGCATCACATTCCACTGGTAAAGACCTTGTGGAGTCGAGAATGCTGTATAGTATTTGGCTTGTTCTGTTAAGGGAATCTGCCAATATCCCTTGGTTAAATCGATTTTTGTAAAATATGTTGCTGTAGAAAGACGAGTAAGTAGATCGTCAATAAGAGGGTGAGGTTCACTGTCTGCGACAGTCTGTGCATTAAGTTTTCTGTAGTCGACGCAAAGACGTATATTATTGTCTTTTTTTCTAACGATAACTAACGGTGATGAAAACGGTGAGTTACTGTTTTCTATTATTCGTAATGCTAACATCTGATTAAGTTCCTGTGAAGTTTTATCTTGATAGTGAATAGGAACTGAATAAGGACGGAGTTTGATAGGTGTGTCGTCCTTCAGTATAATGTCATGAGAAATGACTGATGTACGACCCGGTATATCAGTCAAGACATCAGAATATGTCTCTAAGATTTTACAAACTGTAGTATGTTCTTGAGATGTTAATGACGAAGAAATAGTGACATCTCTCCATGATTCAGAAGATTGTAATTCAGGTATAGGAAATGACATTTGGATTTCAGGAAATGATGATTCCTCTTCCTGAATCACCGAAAGATTAGAATATTGGCAAGAACCAGTAACTTGATTGTCTAAATCCTGAAAAATAGATTGTAGATGTTGAGGACGAGTGAAGAACTCTTTCAGCATGTTTATGTGGTAAATTTTTTCTGACCTTTAATGTCCAGTATGTAGTCGACGTCAGAAATTCTGTCTACAACCTTATATGGACCGTTCCAAGTGATTAACAGCCTATTGTTCTTTTTTGGAAGTAAAACAAAAGCTTCGTCACCAGGAAATAACTGGCGTAATCGTCTATTTTTATTTTGGAACTGTCTAGTTTTATCTTTTGCTGCTTCTGAGGAAGCTGTAGCTCTTTGACAAGCATCTATGATTTGTCTACGTAAATTAATAACGTATTCATAAGATGACTGGGTTTCCTGAGTCATCTTAGAGTCGAGTAGTAAGTCTTTGATCAGTCCCATGGGACCTCTTGGTGGAGCACCAAACACTAACTCGAACGGAGAGAAACCGGTTTGTTCATTCGGAACCTCTCTGTACGCAAACAAAACTGCTGGGATAGCCCTGTCCCAGTCTTGAGGGTTATCAACTGTAACTTTATGCAATAATTGTTTAATGGTGCGGTTGAGTCTCTCAACTGCGCCATTACTCATGGGATGGTACACACTACTGAAATTTCTCTCTATCTTAAGAATTCTCATAACCTCTTTCATTGCGTCAGACACAAATTGGGGCCCATGATCCGAAAGTAGTTTACTTGGGAACCCAATTCTAGAAAATATTAAGAACAAAGCATCAGCTATGTCCGATGTGGTTATATTTTTAAGAGGTATGGCCTCTGGCCATCGTGTACATAAGTCGATACACGTTAATATATATCTGTGACCTCTTGCAGTTGGTAGAAGTGGACCAATAATGTCCATTGCCATTTTATCAAAAGGCCGCACCGATATATCACATGCCTGAATGGGAGCATTATGGAACGCTCCACGAGACTTGACTTCCTGGCAAATTACACAGGAACGTACATACGATGATACGTCTCGTGATAGTCCCGGCCAGAAAAAAGATGACAACACTCGAGACCGTGTGCGAGTGTAGCCCATATGACCCGCGCATTGGGAGTCATGTGCATGCCGTAATATGTATGTTCGTAAAGGAGATGGTACCATAACCTGTTGTTTCAATTTATCCTGGTCCATACAATTTCTAAGTAAGATACCGTTTTTTATAGTGAACCAATGCTTAATCTTATTGTTGACAGCAATGTCATCATACTTGTTTACCAATGTAAAAAATTTCTTTAAAGAATTATCTTCCCTTTGTTTGAGAGCAAACGTGTCTCTGTCAATTACTGATTTAGGTTCATTGTCAGTACAATCATCCACTTTGATACTTGGAGTATTCTCTTTTATTAATTCCTGAGCCTGAGCTCGTGTTGTTACAGCATTGGCCGTAGCCAAGTTTACTCTTTCCCATTCTGAGATTTCCTCAGGTGTGCAGTCCTTGCTGCCGTGGATACGTCCGATTGTGAGATCAGCAATAGGACTCTGAAGTAAACATACTTTAACTTGACCTGAAAAAAATGGGGTGTTAATGTCAATTATTGCTGTGGGATAATATTCAATGGTCCCACCAAAAGTTATGCAACGTACAAACTCATTAGTAGCATAGCGAGGATGTACTAGTGATTGCCGGATGCCGATCGTGGTTGAACCGGAGTCTCTTAAAACTGAAATTATGTTTCCATTGAACAGTCCTTTATTAAAAATCAGTGTCCCAGTTCCATCATTTGCAGTGAGACTAATTGCAGGAATAGTCTGTGTAATTCTCATAGGCAATTGGCTGGACTTCTGAAAAATAGAATGGCATTGTGGACAAACATTTGCCACATTATTATCAATAACACAACATGACGAAGATGAATGCGTTGGAATATCACTATTATGAACAACTGGGGTTGCATTGTTAGTCAATGCTGCCTCTGCAGTATGATCAAATTTATTTTGATTTCTGGAGGTAGGACGTTGTCTGTTATGACTACCTGAATGATCATTATTATTATTATTACCTCTGCCATTAAAACTCTTATTTCTTGGTCTGTAATTGTTATTACCATTATTATGCCACTTGTTATTATTATGGTTGGCATTACCATTAAATGATTTATTCCAATTTGATTTGTTTTGATAACCATTGTTATATCTAAATTGAGGTGACTGGTTTCTAAACTGTTGTCTACCCCGGTTAAAATTCCCATTATTGTAAGAATTATTTAGTCCTTGATAATCATTGTAATTATTTCTTCTATTTGAACAATTTCTGTCAAGGCTCTGAGCTCTTGATCTTTCAAAACCATGATATGACATGTTGGAGGCAACTGGAAGTGGTTCCTTTACTTGTGTATTGGAAATGCTACTATTGGGATGAGCAGTGCAGTAATTTAATGCCATTTTTTCTAGCTCCTCTAAAGTCGAAGTTTTACGTTCCTGTAAGAACGAAAAGAATGGTGAACTTACAGAAGATAAGACCTTATCCCTAAGGATTAAATCAACCAACTTGTCATAAGATTTTTCCACACCAGCAAGTTCGACCCATCTGTTGAATGTATTGCGTATATTCGCAACGAATTCTGTAAAGTCTTTATTTGATTCTGGCAGGAGAGTTTTAAATTTAATCCTACATCCCTCCTCGTCCAAATGAAATCGACGTAGTAATAAAGCCTTAATGGCATCATAATCTCCAGCTATTGTTGGATCAACATTCTGAACTGCGCCTGCAGGTGCACCATCTAAAAATTCACTAAGTTTTAGTACCCATGCAGTTTTATCTAATTTATTAACCTCACAAATTTTCTCAAAACGTAAAAGCCAGGCCGATAAATCATCAACATTCAATCTGAATGTCGGTAATTTGAAGTGATAATTGCTTCTAGTTTGGTTAGGTGCAGACATATTTTGGGAATTATCACTATGGCTAACAGTAGCAGTTTGTGCCTGTAATTTCGCTGTTTCCAACTTAAGACGTTGTAATTCCATTTCTTGTTGCCGTACAATTTCATCTTGCTTCCTTTTATTTTCCTCCATTTCTCTTATTCTGTTCTCTTTTTCAATCTCTTCCCTTTCCTGTTTTGCTATCCTTCTTGCTTCTTTTGCCTCAAGTTCTTCTTCTTGACGCTTCAAATTCAGCCTTCTCTGCAAGTTCCTCCTGTTTAGTATGGCTTTCTTCTTGACTTCGCGCTTCAATTCAGCTTTCTCTCTCTCATAGTTTCGCTCGCTGTTTAGCTATGGCTTTTTTCCAAAATGTTCTTCTTGGTTCGCGCTATCAATTCAGCTCTTCTCTCAAGTTTATTGTATTAATCCTTACCTATGTGTGCCCAGTGGCCAACGTAGTATTATTAATAGAAATGTCCAAGTATTATACATATGCTATTAGAATTCTAGGCAAACCTCACTTTATAAATATCTTTATCCATATTAAATGCTATCATGCCCTAGTAATGATGCATAACGTGCATAAGCAATTTTAAAATTGGACTAATACTGCAAATTGTTTGCAATCAATTCATCAAGTCCATTCTCTTTGAAAATCAATTAAAAATATTATATTTGTATTATTACCTAATTAATTTTACCACTATTATTATTACCATACTCAATTTATAAGTTATTAAATACAAGACAATTAATCAACTAAAATGTTACATAACATTAGCCATCACAATTCAAATGCAAACCCATTCAAAATGATTATATTGAAACAAGCCAAAAATCGGAAGTAATGCTAAGAAGAAAAAACAAATCTAGGTTATAACACATAACGTTAAATGATGACGTCACAGGACTCATAAACTGACAAATATTTTACAAATATTATAAAAAATGATAGGCAGATGAGAATGAACAGGATAGTTTACGAACAAGTTACGAATTGAATCAAATGAAACTCAATACAGCGAAATTACTACAATTAAACATTACTTTACAACTAAAACATCTAAGTTGAATAACTTCAGGAGCAAACGAGTATGGTGTCGGCAAATCTCAACAGATGCTTTGCAAAACAGTTACCCCACTAATCCGGAGCAGAACGGTTTTTAGATCTACTGACCTTCTGGAAAGAGGTATTAGTCGATCTAATAACTCCCGAATCCAACCGTCCGCTTATACAAATAACGAATAGACAATCAATGACAATAAAACATAGAACAATGAATTGCAGATAAACATGCCCGAATAAAATGAAGTGGGACTACACCTAGTTTTGATGAACGACAAAAGGTTTCAATATTACCACTTATCTTTTTTGCGCGGGCCAATTGAACTTCATCGTTTTGATGGGGGTTTCGCTTGATATTCTTCTTGCAGCAATGCTTGTATGAAGGACATTAGGTTTGACTTTCGTAAGGCTCATTGAAACTCAATACAGCGAAATTTACTACAAAATTATAACCATTACGATCGAAAAGGATGATGACGTATATTTGACCTCTAGTCACGTGCAGTGTCTCGTAAAGTCATGTGAACGTATTGTAACCGTAAACAATCGTGTTGCGAAGAAATTTGTCGCTAGATCTAACCTGATAAAGGAGAAGATTTTCGTATCCCCGAACTTGGCCTACCAGTTCTCTTATACAGACGATCCGATTAGCATATGGTCGGTGATCAGAATATCATGGAAGTTGCTGAAGGCCGTTGAATATTGATTTAATAAAGAATGTTTATAACACTAGTCAACAAATTTTCAAAAGTTATTTGTACCAGAAATTAAATATACCATTTCTTATTGATTTTGACATGCTGATTTCAAATATCATAATGAAATTCACCAATTGGCTCTGGTTTTTTTTTAAAATGATGAATTTACATTACAGTAATACAAATAATGTATGCTTGTTTAATTCTCTGGGGTGAACAGCTAGTCTTTCTACTTTAGCATTATAAAAGTCGTGGTTACATACTCAATTAATTGATATTTCAACATAAAATGATAGAAAAAATAAAAACATTATTTAAAGTTCACATATCATGTTTTAAAAAGGCACATTTGAACCCATTCCGTCATTGTTCAGTCGCTGTTACAGCTCTCTTTGCTTGCTTCTTGTAGTCAATCGATGAGGTGTCTCTTGTCACAGTCCAACAGTAATCAGCAAGCATTGAAGGGCTCCAATTGCCTTGATACCTTGTCTCCATAGCAGCAATGTCCTGGGGAAATCGTTCACCATGCTCATCACTGACCTCTCCACAGTTTGACGTAAAGAAATCCAGATGAGAATCTAGAAAATGAATTTTCAAAGACATGTTGCAGCCAAGACTCTTATACTTCAGAAGGAGATTTTCTACAATTTCATTGTAATTATCAGATCTAATGTTTCCAAGAAAATTGTCCACCACTGACTTAAATGCTAGCCATGCTGCTTTTTCCTTGCCATGCAACACGCAAATAAACTCGTCATCATGAAGAAGTTTTCAAATTTGCGGACCAACAAATACTCCCTCTCTTGTTTTAGCTTCACTCAGTCTTGGAAATGTTCTGATGAGGTATTTGAAAGCCTCATCTGTTTTCTCCCTTGCCTTGACACAGTTTTTCATTAAACCCAGCTTAATGTGCAAGGGTGGCAACAAAATCTTGCTGGTGTCGACAAGTGCTGGGTTCTCAACGTTCTTACTGCCAGGCTGCAATGACGGCCTGATTGGCCAATGTCTTCTGATGTAATGGTCACTTCGTGCACGGCTATCCCACTCACAGAGAAAGCAACAGTACTTGGTGTATCCACCCTGTAGTCCAAGCAAAAGAGCGACCACTTTTAAGTCACCGCAAAGTGACTAATGATGATGATCGTAGTTTATACACTTCGAAAGCTGCTTAATGTTTTCATAAGTTTCTTTCATATGAACTGCGTGACCAACTGGAATTGACGGTAACACATTACCATTATTCAACAAAACAGCTTTAAGACTCGTCTTGGATGAATCAATGAAAAGCCTCCATTCTTCCGGTATGTAATTGATTTTGAGGGCTGCCATTAAACCAGAAATGTTGTGGCACGCAGAAAGGTCACCCTCTTTGAAAAAGAATGTAATAAGCGGCTTCTGGCGGTTCTTATACACAGAAATTGTAACATCTTCTGCCAGGAGATTCCACTGTTGCAATCTGGAACCCAAAAGCTCCGCCTTGTTCTTCGGTAAATTCAGATCTATTACAAGATCATTCAGTTCACCTTGGGTTATTAAGTGTGGTTTAGTGGATGTAGTTTGCTCAAAATCTTGGTCGCTAGAGGTTGATGGTTCAGGACCACCAATATCCTCTTCTTCATCAGTGGAAGCAGCTGAAAATGATTCTGGCACTTTGGGAACTGGTAGGTCATCGCCATGTGGTACCGGACGTATTGCAGAGGGGATATTTGGATATTCCAGAGTCCATTTTTTTTCTTCTTTGATATGCTTTTCCCAGTTGGAGGGACCATGCAAAAGTAACAGTTGTTGAGATGATCAGTGGGCTCTCTCTAAATCATTGGGACTGCAAAAGGCATAGCTTGCCTTTTGCCAGTCAACCACAGTTTAAGATGTGCTGCACATGTATTGCAGCATATGTGTGGCGCCCAGCTCTTATCTTGATCTCCTATTCTGCAGCCAAAATACAAACTGTATGCCTTCTTAATCACTTGAGTTATATTTCGTTTTTGTGATAGAAATGTCACCCCACCACATATATAACAGAAATTATTAGCACTGTTCACACATGTCCTAGGCATTTCTAACTACGATACTTTTGATAAGGACAAATGCACTAACTAATGGCAAAATTTTATCAGAGATAAGATATTTATACACAAAGGTGATGTAATCATAGGTAGGATTGCATCATCAACTTCTAGTTACATTTTTATTGGTCATTAGAAAAAATTATGCAATCGCCCACAACAGTTGCGTCATATATATAAATTGACCGTAATTAAATAAACTAGTAGCATATATCTTGAAAACTAGAGCCAATCAACATTTTTTAATGTCATTTTCGTTTTCAGCACACCAAAATTAGTTAAGATCAGCTATTTTCATTTCTGGTACATTTTGGTTGTGGACTAGTGTAATCTATGTCCATGACTTGAGTGTTCTGGTTCTCATTCATTAGTAACAATCGTGCTTTAATTATCTGATGTGCGAATGCGTGGTAAGTGTAGCCAACAAATGAATCTCTCAATGATTAATTTGATAAGTCCATCTTATTTGAGTCCACGAGGAAAAACAGTTTATTTACGTAAGACAAACATACTTGACGATATTAGTTAATGTAGTTCATAGTAAGCATACGTGATAAATTAAATACTTGCAAACATCCTATTATAGGTCCATGTCGTACTTGAACAAACTGTCAAACGAACATCATGGCTATATACTCGCGCTGCTGGGTTTCAGACAACCGGTAGTGAGCGCATGTGTCTTGACGAGACTGAATCAACTACTTAATCATTTATCTGACTGACCCGTGTCCGTACTTGATAAAATAACTACTTAATCATTTATCTCCGTTTTCATTAATTACCATGGACTGACCCGTGTCCGTACTTGACTAAAATATAGAATAATGTGCAGTAGCGTCATGTGGACGGAACCTTGGAAGAGTAAACTGAAAGCCTTTGAAGTATACCAACCGTCTTCACAGGTACTTGACGGTCAATACAAAAAGGGTACGGTAACCTAGTGTAATTATGTCACCGAGCGTGACCATTATCTACGCTTACACGTAATGCACGACTTGACCGTGCATTTCGCGTTCATAACCACGTAAAGTATAAAGATCAATTTATAAAAATTAATGATCAGGATCCATTGAACCTAATCATGCGCACTGCCAATTTCTAGCAGACGCCATCAATAAAGACTACCGTAAACAATATATATAACGATATGGATTAACAGGCGCTAAAAAAAAAAAAAAAAAAAACTATATAACAATATAAGGATATATTTATGTTTGCCTTTCGAACTCTATATTATATATATATATAATATAATATATATATATATATATATATATTATATATATATATATATATCAAATATCAACAGTATACAAATGCCTTAATTAATTCAACTATGTACTTGTCAAAATCAACATATACAAATTTAATGATCAATTACTTTAACTCTTGTAAATAAATGTTCATTGGTGATTTTTTAAAATAGGTTTCTTCACAGAAATTATTTAGGCTTGATGAATATAGGCAAATAAAGTTCGGTCGTGTTTGGCCTGTTAAAATTTAGACTTGCCAAAATGCTAAAGTGCTGATGCTGCTTTTCCGTAGATTCGTCTCTGTGGTGAGGGGCACGTTTCCAGATCAGTTCAGGAAGTAACTTCTCCTGGTCAGAGCAAGAATCTTCAAGTGTCGATCTCAAGCTTCGATGCAGTCTAGTAGCACAGCAAATGGTCTCTCCGGATCGTACCGCAAATAGTCGGGTCGCCTCGTAATGGTACCACAAATGTTAGAGGGAATAAAAGAACAAATTCCGCTGCTAAGTCTTTATTTTCCTTGTGTTAATCAGGCGTCTTTCCCACTGTCCGTCAGCCGTTTGTTTTCTCAGATTTTTTATTCTCCCTGAGTGTATATCATATCACTCAAGGGATATGATCTAAACTCACCATTATTTCAGTTAATTTAATGACAAATTTGTGACTGGACAGCGGCAAGTGGCTTATGCCTGAAGCACAATATTAAGTTTACATACATTCACACAGTGATAATATACAACTATGCATAGGTTGATGTATTCATCACTCACTCCGTGCTCCGTTCGGTGTCTGGGGTTACCTATGCTTTTGGTTCTTCCGTGAGAACTAACATGAAGCAATCACCAGTGCTCGCTGTGATGGTTCATGAATGTATCCTTTTCACATGTTGAGGTTGCCAGTCTAGTATGAATCTTTAACACCACTAACAAGTATAACCATGTCAAATTCACAGCATAATATTTATGTTTACATCTGACCCCAATAGGGAAGATAGATTTCTTGCTCAGTAGAATAGTCTTGGCAACGTAACATAGATGCCTCGAACGCGTGTGAGATATTATTTATATTTCAGAATCCCTATGTGACTTGTGAGTGGTCACGTAGAATTCCGGGTTCCTTATTAATATTGGCCAACGAAGAACAAACTGGTCAGACAGAACTATTTTCAAAAGATAAGATAATCGACTGTGGTCATCCGAAGGTTGTTTACTTCTTAATCGGGCGCGCCCACGCACAGTCTGGTAGGATCACTAGTAAACCATACTTTTCTCTACAGATTCCAAGTGTCAATATGGGTTCAAACGAAAGTCATTGATTACCTAATCAGCAAAAGATGATCGCTGATGTCCCGACATGACAAGAGTTGAGGGCAGTGAGTGTAAACAATAATTAAGTACAGCAAATGAGAGGTGGAGCAATAATGTCGGCGATAAACATGAATGCTAGGAAAAGAGAACGTACAATTCTGTCACACACACACACAGCATGATGCACGTACGCAGCCCACACAAGCCTGGTAAACTGTCACATACACGGTCAAACAAATATATATATATATATATATATATATATATATATATATATATATATATATATATATATATATATATATATATATATATATATATGGCCACACACACACAGCTAAACTCACCCACATATACAGCCAAAAAAACAGTCACTTGCACGAATAAATAATACTGCATTTGCAGCTTTCACCCAAGATGTTTTATTGCCACTTTCTTTGAAATTCAGATTCAAATGAGACACTACACAACACGCAGCGAGAACTGCTGTGTCGGCTGGACATTTATACGTGCTACAAATGGTGACAATGTGCAGACATATTGAAGAACTGCATCCTGAGTTTTTAATTTTGAATGTGAATTTCAATTAATGTGTTGCCGATATAATTCTTTGGGATGAGGCTGCAAAAGCAGTATCATTTATTCGTAACATTTGTATGTGCTCAAAGTTATTGAAGTTCATAATCCGATTAATAATTCTCGTACACCCTGGATGTGAACAGTCTGACAGAAAGTCCAAATACATTGCGAGACAAACAACCACATATATAGGTAGGTACCGGTCTATATTTAGAGATACATATCATCATTTTCATTTGCTCTTCTTACGGATCAAGGAACCTCCACCGTATCTTGTCCCCCTTGCAGGAAGCCTGCACAAAGCAGTCACATGCTCTTGCAGCATGGTTCTGTGGCACTTTGTTTTACCTGATGACATGCACAACCTCATATTCTTCGTCGTGCACGGCATACAGACACATACAGCGGCATATACGTACACAACCAGACACATAAATGCAGGGCCATATTTCGGGTTTCGTAGACCCTGGGCACTTTCATTCCGATGTGCCTAAATGGGAATAAAATGTGTATCTATTTCTACGCTTTTCCTGTGAATCACGTAAATTAAAGGTTCAGCTATTATTTTATATATATATATATATATATATATATATATATATATATATATATATATATATATAGATAGATAGATAGATAGATAGATAGATATATTAGGAGTTTTGTCTAATTATGGCAAGCCGCGCTTCGTTCTACCCATACATAAGGTCCGTCGGTTATAGTAGGGCGCAGGTCTGAATATAAAAGATACTACGGTTTGATGAGAGAATGATAAACCATCTCAATTGACTGAGCTACCATCACTCGATTACTTCTAGTTTCTAGAACATTCGTTTGATAGCGTATGTGTATTGAAATAGTTTCTTAGAGTCCGTCGGCCGCATGTTGTCTGAAGCTTATTCTTCGTTAGCCACTCAACTGTATCGACACTGATAAAATCCCAGATAAAAGATAAAACGTGTAACATATTTTCCTGATACGCATATTGCATTGAAGATTTACCATCTATCGATAATTGGAACAAATACAGAAGGATGCATGTCTCCATTTATTTATTTATTTTGGGTGTAAAGGTTCTCCTTAGACTTTTATATTATAGAGTGAGTTTTCCTGTCAATGTTTGCCTTTTCGCATGTATCGCAGGCGAGTATCGAAATTAAACGGGGGTGTTACCCCATAATATATACAGTAAAGAGAACCTTTATCCCTCTTTTAAAGCGTGAGCTAATCAAGTACACTTATCTACTCACCTATGATCTAAGCTGGCCTATCACCTATGATTCTTCTACGCACTGACAGCGACATTACTCGCAATAAGGACATCTATGACGTTATTTCATATTGCACTGCGACAAAAAACCGAAAACAATAAACTTTCTTAGGAGCCGAGAAAATATGAAGTTATATTCTTGAAATATAATTTTGGAGTTTAACTTGTGATATTTTTATGTATTACTATTTTATCCGCCTTTTTTTTTTAAAGTAAAATGTCTGTGCAACTTTATTATGTTAAACAAATTGCTAGAGCGACGACCTCTGCAAGAAAACGTGATCGCTTTGTGCGAGCTTCTTGCAAAAGGGCCAGGAACAGTGGTTGTTCCATGTTCCATAGTGAACGAAAAAGAAAATGGTGATAACTAGGAATACAGGTACTATTTTCCGTGCTCGCACGAGCTAATTAATACAATTTACTTTATTCGTAAACTACTTACAATAGACATGCGACCTTTTGATTCAAGTAAAGTTAAAATGCAGTAACATATAATTAATATTGCATTTTCTGCTGTTATTCTGATGTAATTACAGTAATCAGATTACCCGACGTGTCGGCTGCGGTTATTTCAAATTCTGGAACCGGAAAACATATATTTTTAGCTGGGCGTTTTTGAAAGTGGATTCACACAGCTCATGGGTTCCCTACTGGTGAGCTAGACAAAGCAATATACACAATCACACAAATAATACACGTACACAAGCCGGATTTACTGTACATGTTGGTAAGCCTTAGATTAGCCTTTCTCAACCTTTCTATCATGGAGGAGCACTTGAAATAATTTTCTGGTCTTAAGGAACTCCTGCATAAAAATTAACATGGGTGTCGGAGTGGCTAAGAAGTTTGGCCTGCGCCTCGAATTCTAGAGGTTCCAGGTTCGATTCCCAGTAGAGGGAATATAAGTTATGGACATTTGTTTCAGATTCAGTGGTCCTAATGATGTCATACTGGTCTCCTGAGTAGTGAGATCGGATGACTACCCTTCTCGGATAAGGGTGAAAAAATAGGAGGTCTCAAGTGCAAGTTGCGCACTTTAAAAATCCCACGGCAGTTGGAAATCGTAAAGGGTAGGCCATAAGGCCGCTTCCGTGGCAAAATTTAAAAATTAGAAACCTACCCACCAAATATGTTTATGGAATATGTGATTCATATATACACACATTGTGATTCTCGCCGGTGCTACGGAGTTCGTGCACTGTGCTGAGATCCTCCTTGTGTGATCTAAGGGAGGAGATTGGAGCACTGAGTGAGTTGTCCGTGTGCAATGAAGATAGTACTTAAAACCAAACCAAACAAACCAAAAATGATTACATGTAGGCCTACAGTTCACGGTACATTTGCGTGATCAGTAAGTTGCAAACATAATAATCCTAAAGCAAATTATCAATGCTCTTTTGAGTAGAGAATAATTTTTTCACTTTGGATCTGGTTATGTTGGACAACTTATTAGCCTATTAATTTTGTGCGGTTCTCCCTCCTCACAAAGGATAACCAACTCTAATGCAAGTCAGGTAATGTAGGTAGAAGAAATTTCAGTTTTTAAATTTTTTAAAATTTCCTGCTTGACTTTTTTAAAAGACCGTATCCAAGTAGTCCTAAAAGTCTTATTACAAATTTCTACTCTACAATATGATAAATAAATATGCTATGTGCGAGACTGAATAAGGTCCTACTGTGCATTGCCATACGGGGCTGCTAGGTCAATGTCCACCACTGTGAGCGCTAACATCGCCAGGAGAGCAGTTAAAAAACAAAACAAAAACGACGTTTATTTATTTATTTGTAATCACGATCTCTCGCGGAACCTTAGCGACTTCTCACGGAACCCCTAGAGTTCCGCGTAACCCCAGTTGAGAAACCTTGACCTTAGACAGGCTTATTCCGAAATGTGCTTTAAAAAAAAAAAGAAAGGAGCAGGGGCGAGGGGAAGATAGTTTTTTTCTGTATTCGTAGGATATTAAAATTGTCTGTGTCTACAGAGCTTAATAGGAAATCCGGCCCAGCATATACGGTAATATGGAGCCGCGGTAGCATAGTGGTTAGTGCACTGGCTTCCTAGCGCAGTGGTCTATGGTTCGATCCCCAGATGAGGCGGATATTACCCAGCCCCAAATTGAGCTACTCTGTGTCTACAGAGTGTGCTTAATAGGAAATTCCCAATCCGGCCGTGTAACGGGTTCATATATATACGGTAATGTTCCTCTGTGTACATGTCATGTCTACTTTATTGTAATCTTAATAACCACCGCTATAATGTGATGTAGACTTCATGCACGGCGACCGGCTGCTGGATGCCTGTATGCTCCATAAGGAGTGATAAAAAAAAGAGATGAGAGTAATGAATATACCAGTTCCAGGTGTGGCCTGAATATAACTAAAGAGTTATTTTTTTTAACAGTAGAACAGTTTCAGCATCTAACCATAGATCTGGTTAGAGCGATGGCTTCTCGCGGCTAAGGTGGCGGGTTCAATTCATGGTCTCATCATGCTCCAGTCCACCCAGCTGTAAATGGATACCTGACTTTGCTCTTGAGTTAGAGAAGGAAAGGCAGCGAGAATGGGCACTGGTCACCCCACCTTTCGATGCTGAACCTAATATAGAGTAGTCTCTAACACTTCACTCCCCTAAGGCAGTATCTGCAATGGGAGTACCTTTGCCTTTTAACCAGCGATCAAGGAAAAAAACAACGATCTTTATGAGAACTAGTGGAAGTTGGAACTCGTCTGTAAGCTTCTTATTATCGTACGGTGCGGCCACCTTTGACACTTTCAAACTTGTGGTGGCTATGGGCAAAGATCGCAGTTAATGCCAGGAACTGGATTTATCGGATTTATCGTTATTATTATTTGTATAGCATCGTTCAAAAAAAAAGTAATAGGAAGCCGTATGACACTCCCAGTGATGAAAGAATTATATTTCAAGACATCTTCCATCAAAGGGTCGAACCAATAACCACAGTGGATTGAAAGGAATCTCTGACGCCTTATTAATCGTTGTGTTTTTTTTTTTTTCTTTCGTGGACATGATCTTTTTAAACTTCATAGGCTTGATAGTATTTGTCTTGTTCTCGTACTAAGAGGTCGATCCTTTATATACATATTTCACTGATTATTTCTTTTCGTTCTTTCCATATAAGACAAGTTTCGCCCTACTTCCATAAACGACAAGTTTGCTCTACTGCATATCGGTGAAAAATAAACATACATGGGTATGATGCGGGCAGTTGAAAGAAACAAAGAAGTAAAAAACTACACAACATGACAGAAGTGACAGACTTACCGAGGAATCGAACTCAGGATTCACCGGGAATGAAACGTGACTACCCACACTGGTAACTCGGCCACACAGAAATAATGCTTCGTGAACAGCGGTCATTATCACGACCACGCAACGCAACTACGGAATATAGGACCGGGGGGTACGACCTAGACCTATACATGCAATCACATCTATTACTTTCCCATGCACCATCATAGAACAGACAACACAAGGTAACAACTGTAAGACAGTGTCTAGTGAACAACCACTATTTTATTGTCTCTTAAAATTGAGCTTTTCTGCGGAAGAACAAGTGGACAAAGGCTGGGTGTAAGATGAAAGAAGGATTTCACATCACATCATCATTGTACTTGTCGCTCCCTAGAGAGCAAGGAGCCACCAAGGTAGCTAGTCCCCCTTGTGAAAATAACCCTGGTCAAGCATTCACATGTTTATGCAGTAGTGGTTTCCGTAGAAATGTGTTTTTCATGATGAAAGTTGCCAACCGAATATTCGTCTGCTTGTACGACATGCATAAGGCAGCAGTAGTGTAATCCTACTCTTTCTATGTCTCATGATAGACCCCTGAAACTACACGGGGCAAAGAGGGAATAAGAAAGAGATAGTCGATGAGAGGATATGTAGACGACGAAAGCAAAAAAAAAAAAACATTTGACAGAGGATAGGATCAAACGTAAACAAAATGTTATGAATGAACGAACACTGCACTTGTTGCAGTATGACAATGAGTGGCTGACCCTCAAGAGTGGAAATATATATAGTTCCCTAAAGACGGAATTTTCGATCACGTTTTTTAACAGTTTAATAAATACTCCATGAAGGTTATCTCCCATGAAACAGATCGGCGTGTCTAAACAGAACTTCATTACAATCTTGCATTTCTTGATTTCCTTTTCTGAGTTTAGCTATTTCATTCAGTAGTGTCCTTATACAATCTGACAATGTCAAGATTTTTTTTTCTGGTTATGTTTGTGTGATCTCGCTATTTTCCTGTTTGAGTCCGCAGTTTTTTGTTGCATAAGTAATTGACACGAACACATGAATCTTTGAGCGAAATGCTGCCAATGTGTTGTGCATGCACTGAAATAACGGGTTCCATACTGTGGATGAACTAGAATGTTATCAAAAGGATTGTATGAACTCCAGGCTATTCAGTTTTTCTATAAATTTGTTATGCAACAAAAGATTAATCTTCACTGCGAGGTGAAGTTCTCGAATGAACCAAATAAAACTGCCAGTTTAAAAGAAATGATAAATCAGTTTGATCTTAAACGTATAAATTGTTGCGAGGAAATATTTTTGTGTGGAAACATCCAGTTATTATTCTTCCTGCTGAACATGTGTTTATTACTTATATATGGTGTTTTTATTTATGTTGTGGGGTGCTGCTTTTGTTTTTAATGAAAAGGGATGTGTAAAATAGAATTGTGGGGCTTAATCTTCACAAAAAGGCCATTTGTTCTTTAATCGTTATCATTTGAAAAAAAAAAATACATGACATTATTAGAAGTTCGATATGTGTTTGTTTAAAAAAAAAAGTGAAATATATTCAGGCTCTGATTCTCAACTTATGAAGAAGCCAAGAAGCAGATCTTTATCTTTATCTTCTTTATCAGAAGCAGATCTTTATCTTTATCTTCTTTATCAGAAGCAGATCTTTATCTTCTTTATCAGAAGCAGATCTTTATCTTTATCTTCTTTATCAGAAGCAGATACAGAAACAGGTGGGAAGAAGAACATGCAGGCCACTAGAAGAACGGTGCATATTACCAGCTTAACAGAAGCGAACAAACAGTTATCTTCAGACTCCGCACATGCCACAACAGATTGAGGTACCATCTATTCAACAAGTTATAGATATGAACTCAGATAAGTGTTGCCGTGGCGTCGATAAAATGACAGCTGAACATCTGCTGCAAGTGCCCATCATATGTGAAGAACAGAGAAAGCACATATGACCATGACCAGTACCACTCTTGGACAAACTCTGTGGAGATACCAACAACCTCAGACTGATCACCGCTTAGTAGCAGAAGCAGAAGAAGAAGAAGAAGTAGAAGAAGATAAAGTAGAAGAAGAAGAAGAAGAAGAAGAAGAAGAAGAAGAAGAAGAAGAAGAAGAAGGAGAAGGAGACGAAGAAGAAACATGTTCAGGTCCTCATTCTGTGTGTTATATAAAACAATGAAATCTAGTTGAATGGTTACGGCTGACGCTTCCTAAAGTACTAAAAGATAAGACACAAACACAAAAGTAGAGTAATAACAAACATTTATACAAATTACACACATTCTTATTACTGTTTAAAATAACATGATCTCTTTGAGATAAGAACTGGAGTGCGGTATGGATGTCTCTTTCAATATTTCTCTGCCTAATGGATAGAAACTGCATTGTGAAAATAACAACATCAACCTCCGTAAATGGAGTTCTGTGGACTTTGACTAAACAGCTCGATGATCTAGATTTTGCAGAAGATGGCATTGCTCCCAGACACACGAGAACATGCGAGTACAGAATGACAGGTCACATCATCTGGGTCTCCAAATACAAATATTATGGGAGTAAATGCGGCAAACGATAGAGTTGTCACGAGTTGCCTTCCCTTTGCTCTGCAGTGATGGTCCAACAATGACCACAACCTAGGATATCTAATGTGGGTCTTCAAAGGTATCTACCTTCGCACAAGATTACTCTTGGCAGAGATACAGATAGAAGGACGGTGATGCTTCTATCTCGAGGGAGTGTTCACAAGATATTTCAGAAGCCAAGAACAATGCTGAATGGGTCTTAGCAATGTTAACTTTTATCTGCCCGACAACTTTTGCGAAGAAGTATTATATAATTTAATTTAGTTCGTACACCCCCAACTGAATTAACAATGACATTATTTGTATTATTTGGCTCTATAGATATAAATATAGATATATTAAAGATGCTGATTCATCCGTGTGCACTTCTCTCTGTAATAACTAAATTAACTATGAATTTGTAAAAAACAACATATAACAAATTTAATGACCAATTACTTTGTCTAAACAGAACTTCATTACAATCTAGGATTTCTTGATTTCCTTTTCTGAGTTTAGCTATTTCATTCAGTAGTTTCCTAATTCAATCTGACAATGTCAAGATTTTTTTTCTGGTTAACATAGTACCCCACTGAATACTATCTTGTTTTCTCCTTACATGCCTTGATGACATCGTCCATGAGGAGTATGAAAAGATAAGGTGACAGGAAATCACCTTGTCTTACACCAGTGGTGGTCCTGAACTCTTCTGACTTATGGTTTGCTGTCCTCACATAATTTCTGCAAGACTTGTAGAAGCTCTGTATAGCATGAATCAAAGATGCTGGAGTGTTCTTCCTTGCCAAACATTCCCAAAGTTTGCTCCAAGGGACCCTGTCAAACGCCTTTTCCAGTTCTATGAAACAAAGATGGATCTCATACTCAAGGGCCTTTTCACTCAGCTGTCTGAGTGTGAAGATTAGGTCTTGAGTACTTCGGTTTGCTCGGAATCCGCACTGGACCTCATCCAATTGTGGCTCAGCTAGGCGTCGGCGTCTCTGCTCTATGATTTTGAGTAGATTTTACAATGGACACTGAGAAGGGATATGCCTCTATGGTTTCCACATTGTTGATTTTCACTCTGTTTGAAAATTGATGTTATGATGGCAATCTCCCAATCCTTTGGTATGGTCTTGTTGCACCACGCTGCCTGTAGGACCATTAAGAGTAATAGGTCACCTGATGCTCCCATGTACTTAACCAGTTCTGGTGTTATACCATCATGCCCTGCTGCTTTGCCCATCTTGATTTTCTCCAGTGCTGCCTTCAGTTCTTCCATCTTTATGTCATCTTCACCATCATTGGTTTTCTCTTCTGTGCTAGTGGTTATCATTTCTGATGCTTCACCATGCTCACCATCCAGGACTTCTGAGAAATATTCGTTCTATCTTTCCATTACTTCCTTCGGGGCAGTAAGCAATTTGCATTGCTTGTCCTTTATTAATTTGAGAGGGCATTGTTTTTCCTTCCTCGTGTTCTTTAGGGTCTTATAGAACAATTTCTGGTTTCTTTGCGCATATTTTTCTAGCTTTTCTCCAAATTCTTCTCTGGACTTCTATTTTGCTGCTAGCACCTTGTTCTTTGCTTCTGCTCTAAGTGTCACACATTCTCTATATTTCTCCATTTGTCCTGTTGTGTTTTTAGCTCCTAAGTATTGTTTCCGTGCCATTTTCTTCTCTCTTATTTTCTCTGTGGCTTCCTATGTCCACCAAGGTGTCCTCTTTCTCTTGTTCCCAATTCGGACTTCACCACGTGCTTCTGCAGCAGCTGTCTTTAAGATGTCCTTGAATTTGAGCCAGACGGTTTCCAAGTCATCAGGTTGTTCTTCTGTGTTGCTCACCGCTGCAGCAATAAGCCCCTGATATCTGGTCTTAATTTCTTGCTCTATCAGCTTGTAGGTCTTAATGCTCATTTCTCCCGGTCGTTTACTTAGTTTCTTGCGTGATGTTGGGCAGTTCCTAGGCTGAGCAACTCTTTCAGTTGTTCTTTTGATTGTAAGCAGGTAGTGATCACTTCCAATCTCTGGCCCCATCCAGACTCTAGCATCTCGGACATATTTTAATGAGCTCCTCCTAACAATGGCATAGTCGATCACTGACTTCTCATTCTTTGTTGCTCCACATCTAGTGTATGCTTGTATGCGCTTATGAGGGAACTTTGTGTTTGTAATGATCAGATTCTGCTCACTGCAGAATCTAAGGAGTCGCTTTCCATTGTCATCGAGAGTATCTTCTCCATATCTTCCGATAACTCCACCCCATCTAGCATGGTCATTTCCAACTCTGGCATTGAAATCTCCGAGCATGATAATTTCATCTAGGGCTATTGGTGGTATCAGCAGAAAGTACTATCTCTGGAACAAGAAAGGACAAGTGGCCTACGCTTTAAGACGATGGACCAATTTTGTAGACAATTCCTTGACATTTCTGGGAAACGAGCAATACCCGACAACCTTGACCAGCGACGAGCGGGAGCAGTGTAAAAAGAACCAACCTATCAGAAGGAGCAGAACCGTCATTGGCAGCTAAGTTCCATATATAAGCTGCCAAAGTGAACTTTTTTCATCGTCTCTATTATCCATCAATGATGAAACGTTTCTTCTAAACTATTCAATTATTTTCAAACTGTTAAAACTTAAGTGATGATTAAATTTTTTACTAATTTAACTTCGATTTAATCATTTTAAAGTTACTGCATGTTTACTACACACACTCTAAACTGAGCTATACAAGAATAATAAGAATTCCACTGAGTAAATCAGAGGTGGGGGTTGAAACGAGCTAACATAAACTTTTGCTTAATCCTTCACAAAAGTTGTCCGCAGATTCTAGAATTAACGTGCTGAGCCAAATGCAGCATTGTTTTCGCTTATCTGAATGTCTTGTAAGCCCTCATTTGTGGTAGAAGAGTCGTTAACCTTCTATCTACATATCTGCCAAGAGTAATCTTGTGCGAAGGTAGACATCTTTGAAGCCCATATTAGATACTATTTGAGTTTTGGCCACTGTTGGACAACTACTGCACAGCAGGGGAGGTAATGCCGTCACAGTATTACAAGGTGGAGTTTCCTTATTGTATTAATCAAAAGGTGCTCCAAAACGTGTTTTCCGGTCATAACCCTTACTTCAATTTGTTTTTGGCTTCAATCCGAGCTGTTTACTGGTGGCGATTCAAGAATGCAGTGCCGTATGTCTAAATGTTCTACGTCATATTGCAGTTTTCCAGCCGACGCTCACACAACTCCCAATCAACGTGAATGTATATTAGCCTCTAAACTGCTACGCCAATAGCATTCGAAACTGCATGTTATGGTAACTTTCCTTTTGAAATTTTCTGCATGACTCATAGGTTTGTAAAATTCAAGCGGTCAATTTTCCATATTAGGAGTTGCTATATCCGTATATTCTCGGTAATGTTTATATTCGCAATACCCCTGTAACATCTCGGTCAAACACGTTTGTCCAGAAGTTTCTTACATCATTCGTGTGTCTGTAATCTGTCACCAGTTTCGATAATGGACTGGCACACCCCGTGAAACATAACACTGGCTCACTACAAGAAAATAACCTTGCCCGCCAATCTGATTTGTATCAAATTCTCAGGTAAACAAACACGACACAAACGAATCGCAGGAGTGTAAACATTGACTCGAAAATACCAAATACTGTCGGAAGGTAGGAAAATAGAATGTGCTGGCAATCGAATAGTCTACATAATTAGTACGCACAATAAAGCTGCTCAATACTACCAGAGAGGAAAATAGAGCGTACAAAATTATGTGACACTGCAGTTACATAGACACACTACAATCAGACTGACAAAGTTAAAGGAACGGACCAAGATATCCAAATAAGAATTCGCATGACAAGAGAATATGTCATTGCATTGTAAAATATATGAAAATCAAAAGCGACGAATGGAGCAGGAATGCAAGCCAGTGAAGGAAAACTACAAGACACAAGTAAATTATCTCCATGAAGCGGGGAGACAAATATACATGGCAAGGACAAAGATAATGAGAATAAAGGCAAGAAATGATGACAATGTCAAACACCACTACAATGATGTAGAATCTTACACATATCTTGGCAGCAACAAAGACAAAGTTGAAGGGACAAGCAATGATATCAAAATAAGAATACAAAAAACATGACTATCTTTCATAGCAGTAGAAAACATGGAGATCAAGAGAAAGGAAGTCCAACACAACAATAAGAATCCTCAACTCAAATGTAAAGTCGTTCCTACTGTATGGCTCTGAAACATGGGGAACAACAAAAACAACAACCAAATAAGCTACGGACTTTCAAAAATGGTGCTTGCATAGAACAGAAGGATTCAAATGAAATGACAAAGTCACAAATGTGGAATTGATGACAGGAACCTGACTAGGGTCAGTTGAACAAGAGAAGAGAAGAAAACACTGGCGATGGATAGACACACATTGAGGAAACCTGTTGATAGCATTACAAGGCAGTCATTGTTCTAGAATCTCCAGAGAAAGAGAGGTAGAGGTAGACACACACAAACACGGAGAATAGAACTGAAGACAAATGTAAAAATGATGAGGAAAACTTGGAAAGAACTTGAGCTGATGTCACGTGACAGAAGGACTTGGTATGTGTTTGTTGAAGGCCTATGCTCCTTGGCGAGCTAAAGGGTACTGAAGCTGGGAGACACGCTTGATTTGTCAACCTCAGAATGGTAGAAGACAGAACAAGAAGAGCAATGGGAAGACAGAAAAAATATTTAGAAAAAAGAAGAAACTTGAGAAATTAGAATTAGAAGGACAAGGAGAAAAAGGACAGAATTCAATGAAAAATAATTGAAAAAAAGGATTAGAAGACATTTTGAGGGTAGAACAATCGTGTGGTACCGGGTCTCGAAAGGGGAGCACAGAATAGTAACACTGTAACCTACCAAACAATTTGTGAAAAGCGACTAAGGGGGTTAGGGAATGGGGCTGGTTACCCTATCCTGTAACTTCTACAAAGAGATGAGAAGAAGACGCTCGCTGGGAATGAATAGGACCCACACTGAGCAAATCTGATATAGTATCACAAGATAGTCCTTGTTCTGGGCTCTCCCAGGGTGGTCTACGTAGACCAAAGAACACGTGGAAATGAGAATTGGAGACAGGCATGAATGGAAAGGGAAGACATGGAAAAATCCTGAGCTGATAATAAGCGAAAAAACAGATATGTTTTATGTTTTTTGTTTTATGTTTTTTGTTTTATGTTTTGTTTTTTGTTTTATGTTTTTTGAAGGTCTGTGCTCCTTGAGAAGCTGAAGGGGCATGTTGATAATGATGATGATTATGGAGATGATGATGATGATTATAGTGATGATGATGATGATAATGATTATGGAGATGATGATGACTATAGTGATGATGATGATGATAATGATTATGGAGATGATGGTGATTATGGAGATGATGATGATGATTATGGAGATGATGATGATTATGGAGATGATGATGATTATGGAGATGATGATGATTATAGTGATGATGATGATGATTATGGAGATGATGATGATTATAGTGATGATGATGATAATGATTATGGAGATGATGATGACTATGGAGATGATGATGATGATTATGGAGATGATGATGATTATAGAGATGATGATGATTATGGAGATGATGATGATTATAGTGATGATGATGATGACAATGGAGATGATGATGATAATGGAGATGATGATTATGGAGATGATGATGATGATGATGGAGATGATGATGATTATGGAGATGATGATGATTATGGAGATGATGATGATTATAGTGATGATGATGATGATGATTATGGAGATAATGATGATTATGGAGATGATAATAATGATTATAGTGATGATGATTATGGTAGAAGTAGAAATCCGCGATTCTAAAGCCAGCAGTGAGCCCACTAACATCTTTTTTGTTTTGGATGAACCCACCATTACTGCATTGATTTTATTCTGCAATATGTATTCTATAGAACTGAAGACAGCACGCCTCTGTTAAAACGAAAATCCAGAACAAAATGCTCGTAACGGGCTCTGATATTTACAAGACTAAATAAAATGGATCGGCTTTGTTTATTTTCGTGTCCTCTTGTCCAGATTTGGCATAGTCCATTTATCCGCCAAGACGAAAAGCCGGTCACGTGGTCTTTACGCGTGACTACGGTTATACGTCTAGAGATAAAAGGAATTTGAGGAAGAGACATTTGATAACATTGTGCTCTCAAGCAAATGGCAAATTTTGATCAGTAGAGAACTTTACAAGCACGTTAATTACCAGCAAACATCAGGGATACAAGCGGAAAGAGTGGGTATGGTTTTTAAAAAAAGCTGCAACATGGTTAGATTGATTTCCAGTAAATCAAGTTTTAACGAGACAAATGACTCACTCAGATTAAAAGTCGTCTTAAATGTAGTTCAAGCCGATAATCTTCTTTAGCTTTCTTTCTTTGTTAAACAAGTATTTCTTTCCTTTTGCTTCTATTTTGCATTATAGCCCTAATTGACCGTTACAATTTACGTACATAATTCTTTTATGTTTCCTAATTCTGTAAATTGCCTATGTAGTTCCCGGGGATCTACAAAGTGACAAAGAAAGTATAGAATTACTGTACCTACAAGCATGTCGTACAAGGCGACTAATATGATGTTGTGCATGGGACTGGCAACTTCATCGTCTAAAAGTAATAGCCACAGAAAACGGCACTGCAGGAGCATGTGAATGTTTAGTGCAGCCTTCACTGTATGGGGACCAGCGACAGTGGTGGCTCCATGCTTGTAAGGAGCGCAACTAAAAATGATAATTCTGTAAAACTTTTCCTTTCATGCAATTCTTTCACTTTTGTGGCCGGGTTTTATTACGAGTTGTGAAATGTAATAAAGGGAAACAAAAACGACTAGATTTGGAGTAGGTAGAAAAGTAATCCCCCTTCTGTTTGTGAGTACAAAACAGCTCGGGGCACATAGGTGAGTTTGATTTAGTAGAAGTGATCACGGATCACGTGAGAGACAGCTCATTTTAGAGTGCGTTGAGGTAGTTCGAATTTGGTCTTCATGGTGTAAGGACTATAGGAATCTAAGGTGGAGATTTCCTTGTAACGTGGAAGGCCGTGCTGGTGTTTCGAGCACTGTGTAGAAACAGAGATACAAAGCCAGCCAGACGTTAGAACTCAAGTGATGTTTGACTAAGTGCACAGTTTTTCAGCGAACCACTAGTGTACGTTATTCTTCAGTGAATGAGGAGATTCACTCATATGTCAGGTACGTGGTTCTCCAAGTTATGAACATTAGGTGCCGTAAAACAAGTCAGGTTTAAGGTAGAGTCTTGAAATTAAACTAAGATCCCCGGAGTGGTCCGGTCATTTAAAGATGATACTTTCAAGCACAACCCAGACATTTCAGACATGAAGTAGGAAGAAATAAACAGTGAGTAGCGGGAAAATTAGTCTATTCAAAGACAGTGAAGAATGAGATGTGAAATATTTAGTAGGATGAGAGCAACGTATCAAGAGTCCAGAAAGAAAGAACTGTATTGCTTCATTATTGCCAAGTTAATGGCTGCACATTATTTGTCATGCTACGACTCAATAAATCTGTACATACTATGTTCAACAGTTTTGGGAAGCACCCACCAATAAATTATTGAAAGGCTATTAGTGTCAGCATAATTATGTTCTTACTGTTCGTCGTGTGTAGTCGTTAAAGAAATAATCTGTCAGTAGAGAGAAAAGGAGTACAGAATCGAACCTGTTATAAGATCATGGTGTAGCACAGACTACCTATCTTAGACCGCAGCGGCCACACTTGTAAATGTAAGGAAAAATACATTTAGAAACAACAAAGAGAAAATAGCAGGTGTCACGGACAGATGTGACTATGGCGACCACACCCAGCCCGCTGTCTCCATGTCCAGGGATACCACACCACACCGTCCACTTCTTCACATAAAATACGAATAAAGTAACGTAACCTCATCAGTCTTCAAACAATTTAATATTGAAATATTGGTGTATGAACAAATCTAAGTACTCAGAACTAAAGGTCTTTTATATTTGGACACACGCCCTAATATAACCGATTAGGTTGAACACCAAAACGAGACAACATTTTATTTAATTTTAAAAAATGTATGAACTGGGATTTCAATTAGTCGTGGCAGAATAACAGAACACAGACTCAAACTTCCAGATCAAACATTACTTGACAACTGCCATTTACATATATCGACTGTTTATCATCTTTCCTACCTTGCTTACCTTCCTACCTGTCTTCCACTGCATCGCACGGTGCTCTTCAAAAACTCGCTAACATCATAGATGCAAACGGAACGCACCATTTGCATACCTTATCAATAAAATATCAGTGTACATACGATCACAAGCCAGCTGCAACAATCAAACCAGCCCGTGCACTCACACTTCACTTCATATCTGACTTTCCCTCATCTGCAAACACCACAAAAATAAAGTTCCCTGTGCAGATTAGATGTTAGAAACTCATTAATCCTACAAACCAGCACAACGAATTCTTGACAGCAGGTATAAGTACTTACTTTGCTTTTTCCGTCACTATTGAGTTGAAACTAGAGCGTGTAGCTGAAATTTGTATTCGTGAGTCATGTGAGTAGTAATGACTGGTGTGAGCCCAATGTAGTTGTATTATTTCTGTAAATGTTGTCAATAAATTTGCTGCTTGGTCTTCCCCGTGGACTTAAACTAGAACTTCCACTGTTGTTGGCGCGAAGTGATAATTTATCGGGCCTATTTTCACGAGATGGTCAAGTCACTGTTATTTTCTGCCCTTTCATAAATTTGATGCAGAATGTAGTTCTTACAGGTTTTCTTGTATTTACAGTAATGATGATGAAAATTTTGATGATGACGATGATGACGACTGTAATGGTTATAAGTGCAATGATGATGTTAGTGATTATGATGATTTTAGCGATGGCAACGACAATAATCATTACGATAATACGGGTTACAAGAACAAAAAAACGACTTTCTAACCTAGTTTCTTTGACGCCTGCGGGACACAGCACTGTCGATGTGATTGGATGAAAAGTTGGAAGTTCAAATACCGTGATTTTGGACTCGAGCCCACATAAATAACAGGGTTCATCAGTGAGAGAAGGTCTGCCTCGATAAGGCACGCGGGATGGTTGTGCGTACGCTATGATACAGATGTAACGGTGCCAGAAATATAGGAGCTATTTAGGCAAGTCTGATATACGGAAACTTTGATCTGGGCTGAAAATATCGATTTTGATAACTTGTTAAGTTAACAACTTTCAACTTATGCTGCATCAAACGGAGTATGGCTTTTTCTTTGTTTTTAAATCAGGCAAGCACTTCCTTAATATTTTATGTTTTAGAACATCCGTGAAATAGTAAACAACATTATTCTCAGTCTCGACATTAAAAACACCGTCTGCTCCAAAAATTGTTTGACCATATTATGAGATTTCTGTAAATATTTTAAACAAATGTAGGAGATCTTAGAAGGACCATTCTTTTGCATGCCAACAAAAAACTCAATGTTACTACAGGTAGTTCATGCAGACAACGTCATCAAAGATACAAAAGAAGAGCGGTGTGACCAGAATGAGCTTCAGATCAGAAACACTCGACAAACAAGCAACGGTTAGTCCCATAACAGATAGTCCGGTAGGGAAGTGAGGTGTTAGAGACTTTACTACACTCGGTGTCAGCTTTGTGAAGTGGGGTACCCGGTTCTCCTCCTCTCTGCCTTTGCCTTCATTAAGTCAAGAGCACTGTCAAGTACTCATTTATATAGCTGGGTAGGGTGAAGCATGAAATGACCTGGTTTTGAACCCGGTTCCATTGGCCTCTAGAGGTGAGCTCCTTTAACCACTCTGTCATTTGGAGGCTCAGAAAGAATTTTAAAAAAGAAATAGTGGATCTAAATGATCAATTCTTTGGCCATGTTCCGTGTATATTTTACAGAGAGAACATAAGTTACAGAACTAAATAAATTCTTTCAACGCCAGTTACTCAGAGAACAACATAATGACCATTACTATAAAAATAGCGATATTTACCATAAGTAAACACGAAGACAGAACAACATAGAAATTGGCAACATCAAAATAAAACTATTGGCAGCGTGTCCACAACATTAGGAGTGCTGAAGAAAGAGATTGGAATACTGATTCAACGTGTCCAAAAAGTGGCCAATTAACTCACCCCAGCTTTGAAAATTCAAATTTTTTATAGACTGCACAGAAACAATTAATAAATACGATATTTATAACAGTCCCATCTCGTTGCCATGGAGACCCCTGTCTCCGAAGAAACAAAGAAAGAAAAATTCTACAGCACCTTCAGGCATGTCGTACCAGGCGACTAATGAGAGGTTGTGCATGAGGATGGCAACTTCATGATGTAAATAAACTGGCACCGAAACCACTGCTGCACGTTCATGTGATTGCTTGATGCAGGCTTCCTGCAAGTGGAGAGGCTCTCAGTGGTAGATGCAAAGTCCGTATGGAGCGCAAAAGAAAAATAATGATGATGGTGTTGATGAAGACGATGATGACAATGATGATGATGATGATATTTATAACAGCTGTATGCTCTCAGTGTTTGACCTGCATTCTGAAACAAAGGCTAAGGAAGAAAATTAAAATAATCCTCTGTCAAATTAGATATTTTAGGAAAACGGTTAAGGCATCAAACAAGAGACTGTGACATCCTTGGAGAGGGTGCACACGAAGGACTATCAACGTCATTTTCCATGTCGCTCCTTACGAAGCATAAAACCACCATTGCAGCTGACTCCCTTGCAGAAAGCCAGCAATGAAGTATCCATATACTGTATCATGTACTCTTGTAACTGTAGTTTATGTCGCAATCGGTTTTTCATGATGAGGTTGCCAGCCTCGTTCCATATTAGTCGCATCTCGCGAAATATCAGAGGGAGCAGAAGTCTAATTATCTTTTTGCCTCCTCAATAAACCCCGGAGAACTACGCGGGGCATGTGAAGAAACTTACTGAGAAAAATAATAATTTGTCGATATGTGAGGATTGAACCACGATCACCCAGCAGCCCGGGCATATACTCTTAAAACAGAAGCGACTATTTGTAGAGGACGAAAGCAGATGATTCGAGATAGTGAAATATATCTGAAAACAAAACATACACTCAGCCTTCCAACACACCGGACCGCGTTTCCTGCGTTGTATCAGAAATCAGTGACATATTAAATCGTTTTGTTTTTCATTAAGATAAATATACCTGTGTTCAACCTGTGATGGGTTATAATTAGGATATATGTGAGTCTTTAACTTTAGATAATGTGTTCAATTACAAATAAGTGATAATGGCATCGTCCAGACTTTCTAAATAGAGTAATATTTCAAAAGTGTATGTGTGTTTTTTGGTCCTTGGCCACTGACTGACCAAGCCCCAACTCTGGTTCAAGCTTAGCATCTCTGCCTCCAGAGATTTCTTTCCTGTGTCCCAAAATGGTAATATTATCATACTTGTTTTGGTGTTAAAAAAGGGAGGGGGTGTGAAAGGCTGAGGTGCTTGGATTGATAATTAATTAAATTTGTATTCGCAATTTTGTTATTACTACAACCTTACCAGACCTTATGTTTACCGCTATACTTTGACTAATTATGATAAATTAATTGTTGTTCTCGTTAAAAACTGTTTGATATTATCGTGCACTCATCCAGGTCCGTCTACTCTCAACACCTCGTCTACAGTTACAGGCAAATTGCAAGAATATAAATAATCTAATAGTGGTATTCTCTGTTGTTCACATATCTTGTCTGATCCGCTAAACGGTTGATTTAAAACAGAAAAAAATGAAGTAATATAAAGCAAAACCAAGAGAAAGACTTGGGAAAATAAGATAGCTATGGGGGGAAGATAGAAGAAAGAGAGAGAGAGAGAGAGAGAGAGAGAGAGAGAGAGAGAGAGAGAGAGAGAGAGGGAGAGGGAGAGGGAGAGAGAGAGAGAGAGAGAGAGAGAGAGAGAGAGAGAGAGAGAGAGAGAGAGAGAGAGAGAGAGAGAGAGAGAGAGAGAGAGAGAGAGAGATTCAAAACACAGAGAAACGCAAAGAAGAAAATTATAGCTGCAACAAAAGAGTTTGAAAACAAGAACATACTGTAGAAGTAATCAAGAATATCTGCAGACAAGTAAAGGCACTTTAATATTGAACTTGTTTGAGTTTACTCGTTCTGAAACAGACGGCAGACTTTCTAAGTAGTCTATACATCACTGTACTCTTCTACACTCGCGTCCACAAAGAGCTTACATATTAAGAGAACAATCCAACAATATAACGTTGAGAACAATACAAATCTACTCCTTGGACAAATATAAAATGCCTTGTTTAAAATGGCCTCCAGACACGTGCAATATTTAGATGTCAGAATCTAAATATTCTTTTTTTTTACGATTTATATCGCCTGGCGTAAAAGGATTCTGTATCTTCGCATGTTAGCTTCTTTTAGGACACAGTCTTTTAGTTTATTTAATTCTAGATATGTTCAATAAATATCCGATTCTTCCTAAAATAGCGTCCTTCAGGACATCTTCCTAAGATGTTTTAGCTCTAGAAGTGTTCAATAAATATTGGATTCTTCCTAAATTGGCTTCATTCGGGAGATATTGTTAAATTATTTAGCTTTAGAGATGTTCAATAAATATCCTATTCTTCCTAAAATAGTTCCCTTCAGGACAAATAGTTTTTTTTAGCTCTAGATGTGTTCAATAAATATCTGACTCTTCCAAAGCTGGCTTCCTGCAGGACATCTTCGTTAGATTTTTTAGCTCTTCATCAGATTGTTTAGTTCTAGAGATGTTCAATAAATATCGGATTCTTCCTACATTAGCTTCCTTCAGTACATCTTGCAAAAGTATTTAGCATTAGAGATGTTCTATAAACATCAGAGTCTTTCAAAGCTGGCATCCTTCAGGACATCTTGATTAGATTTTTGTTTAGCTCTAGATGTGTTCAATAAATATCTGACACTTTCAAATCTGGCTTCTTTCAGGACATCTTGATTAGATTTTTGTTTAGCTCTAGATGTGTTCAATAAATATCTGACACTTTCAAATCTAGCTTCTTTCAGGACATCTTGATTAGATTTTTGTTTAGCTCTAGATGTGTTCAATAAATATCTGACACTTTCAAATCTGGCTTCTTTCAGGACATCTTGATTAGATTTTTGTTTAGCTCTAGATATGTTCAATAAATATCTGACACTTTCAAACCTGGCTTCTTTCAGGACATCTTGATTAGATTTTTGTTTAGCTCTAGATGTGTTCAATAAATATCTGACACTTTCAAATCTGGCTTCTTTCAGGACATCTTGATTAGATTTTTGTTTAGCTCTAGATGTGTTCAATAAATATCTGACACTTTCAAATCTGGCTTCTTTCAGGACATCTTGATTAGAATTTTGTTTAGCTCTAGATGTGTTCAATAAATATCTGACACTTTCAAATCTGGCTTCTTTCAGGACATCTTGATTAGATTTTTGTTTAGCTCTAGATATGTTCAATAAATATCTGACACTTTCAAAGCTGGCATCCTTCAGGACATCTTGATTAGATTTTTGTTTAGCTCTAGATATGTTCAATAAATATCTGACACTTTCAAATCTGGCTTCTTTCAGGACATCTTGATTAGATTTTTGTTTAGCTCTAGATGTGTTCAATAAATATCTGACACTTTCAAATCTGGCTTCTTTCAGGACATCTTGATTAGATTTTTGTTTAGCTCTAGATGTGTTCAATAAATATCTGACACTTTCAAATCTGGCTTCTTTCAGGACATCTTGATTAGATTTTTGTTTAGCTCTAGATGTGTTCAATAAATATCTGACACTTTCAAATCTGGCTTCTTTCAGGACATCTTGATTAGATTTTTGTTTAGCTCTAGATGTGTTCAATAAATATCTGACACTTTCAAATCTGGCTTCTTTCAGGACATCTTGATTAGATTTTTGTTTAGCTCTAGATGTGTTCAATAAATATCTGACACTTTCAAATCTGGCATCTTTCAGGACATCTTGATTAGATTTTTGTTTAGCTCTAGATGTGTTCAATAAATATCTGACACTTTCAAATCTGGCTTATTTCAGGACATCTTGATTAGATTTTTGTTTAGCTCTAGATATGTTCAATAAATATCTGACACTTTCAAATCTGGCTTCTTTCAGGACATCTTGATAAGATTTTTGTTTAGCTCTAGATATGTTCAATAAATATCTGACACTTTCAAATCTGGCATCCTTCAGGACATCTTGATTAGATTTTTGTTTAGCTCTAGATGTGTTCAATAAATATCTGACACTTTCAAATCTGGCTTCTTTCAGGACATCTTGATTAGATTTTTGTTTAGCTCTAGATATGTTCAATAAATATCTGACACTTTCAAATCTGGCTTCTTTCAGGACATCTTGATTAGATTTTTGTTTAGCTCTAGATGTGTTCAATAAATATCTGACACTTTCAAATCTGGCTTCTTTCAGGACATCTTGATTAGATTTTTGTTTAGCTCTAGATATGTTCAATAAATATCTGACACTTTCAAAGCTGGCATCCTTCAGGACATCTTGATTAGATTTTTGTTTAGCTCTAGATATGTTCAATAAATATCTGACACTTTCAAATCTGGCTTCTTTCAGGACATCTTGATTAGATTTTTGTTTAGCTCTAGATGTGTTCAATAAATATCTGACACTTTCAAATCTGGCTTCTTTCAGGACATCTTGATTAGATTTTTGTTTAGCTCTAGATATGTTCAATAAATATCTGACACTTTCAAATCTGGCTTCTTTCAGGACATCTTGATTAGATTTTTGTTTAGCTCTAGATATGTTCAATAAATATCTGACACTTTCAAATCTGGCTTCTTTCAGGACATCTTGATTAGATTTTTGTTTAGCTCTAGATATGTTCAATAAATATCTGACACTTTCAAATCTGGCTTCTTTCAGGACATCTTGATTAGATTTTTGTTTAGCTCTAGATATGATCAATAAATATCTGACACTTTCAAATCTGGCTTCTTTCAGGACATCTGGATTAGATTTTTGTTTAGCACTAGATATGTTCAATAAATATCTGACACTTTCAAATCTGGCTTCTTTCAGGACATCTTGATTAGATTTTTGTTTAGCTCTAGATGTGTTCAATAAATATCTGACACTTTCAAATCTGGCTTCTTTCAGGACATCTTGATTAGATTTTTGTTTAGCTTTAGATATGTTTAATAAATATCTGACACTTTCAAATCTGTCTTCTTTCAGGACATCTTGATTAGATTTTTGTTTAGCTCTAGATATGATCAATAAATATCTGACACTTTCAAATCTGGCTTCTTTCAGGACATCTTGACTAGATTTTTGTTTAGCTCTAGATATGTTCAATAAATATCTGACGCTTTCAAATCTGGCTTCTTTCAGGACATCTTGATTAGATTTTTGTTTAGCTCTAGATATGTTCAATAAATATCTGACACTTTCAAATCTGGCTTCTTTCAGGACATCTTGATTAGATTTTTGTTTAGCTCTAGATATGTTCAATAAATATCTGACACTTTCAAATCTGGCTTCTTTCAGGACATCTTGATTAGATTTTTGTTTAGCTCTAGATATGTTCAATAAATATCTGACACTTTCAAATCTGGCTTCTTTCAGGACATCTTGATTAGATTTTTGTTTAGCTCTAGATATGATCAATAAATATCTGACACTTTCAAATCTGGCTTCTTTCAGGACATCTTGATTAGAATTTTGTTTAGCTCTAGATATGTTCAATAAATATCTGACACTTTCAAATCTGGCTTCTTTCAGGACATCTTGATTAGATTTTTGTTTAGCTCTAGATATGTTAAATAAATATCTGACACTTTCAAATCTGGCTTCTTTCAGGACATCTTGATTAGATTTTTGTTTAGCTCTAGATATGTTCAATAAATATCTGACACTTTCAAATCTGGCTTCTTTCAGGACATCTTGATTAGATTTTTGTTTAGCTCTAGATGTGTTCAATAAATATCTGACACTTTCAAATCTGGCTTCTTTCAGGACATCTTGATTAGATTTTTGTTTAGCTCTAGATGTGTTCAATAAATATCTGACACTTTCAAATCTGGCTTCTTTCAGGACATCTTGATTAGATTTTTGTTTAGCTCTAGATATGTTCAATAAATATCTGACACTTTCAAATCTGGCTTCTTTCAGGACATCTTGATTAGATTTTTGTTTAGCTCTAGATATGTTCAATAAATATCTGACACTTTCAAATCTGGCTTCTTTCAGGACATCTTGATTAGATTTTTGTTTAGCTCTAGATGTGTTCAATAAATATCTGACACTTTCAAATCTGGCTTCTTTCAGGACATCTTGATTAGATTTTTGTTTAGCTCTAAATGTGTCCAATAAATATCTGACACTTTCAAATCTGGCTTCTTTCAGGACATCTTGATTACATTTTGTTTAGCTCTAGATATGATCAATAAATATCTGACACTTTCAAATCTGGCTTCTTTCAGGACATCTTGATTAGATTTTTGTTTAGCTCTAGATGTGTTCAATAAATATCTGACACTTTCAAATCTGGCTTCTTTCAGGACATCTTGATTAGATTTTTGTTTAGCTCTAGATATGTTCAATAAATATCTGACACTTTCAAATCTGGCTTCTTTCAGGACATCTTGATTAAATTTTTGTTTAGCTCTAGATGTGTTCAATAAATATCTGACACTTTCAAATCTGGCTTCTTTCAGGACATCTTGATTAGATTTTTGTTTAGCTCTAGATATGTTCAATAAATATCTGACACTTTCAAATCTGGCTTCTTTCAGGACATCTTGATTAGATTTTTGTTTAGCTCTAGATGTGTTCAATAAATATCTGATTCTTCCTAAAATAGCTTCCTTCAAAACATAGGCCTATTACAAAAAAAAAAAAAAGGCAAAGGTAGTCCCATAGCAGAAGTTGAGGGAAGCGTTAGAAACTTCACTTTACTAGGTCCAGAAGCGAGAGGTGGGGTGATTAGGTACCTTCCTCGTTGCCTTTTCCTTCCTTAACTCAAGAGCGAAGTCAGATACCCATTTGCAGCCGAGTAGACTGAAATGTGTCGATGTCACGAATCGAACCCGGTACCATTGCCGCGAGAGACTAGCGCTCTATCAATAGTTTATTTAGCTATCACTAATATTTAGATCTTCATAGAGCACAGGCCTTCAATAAATTCATGCCCCGTCTTTCAGCCCTATGCCATCAGTTATAGGTCAATCCATGACTTCCTCACTATCTCCCTCTACCCCTCCTACCATGGGGATTCCAGAACGGGGACTGCCTTGTAATGCTATCAACATGTTTCCCTAATGTATGTCATATACATTGTCAGTAACTTCTTCTCATCTCCTATTCCACAGGCGCTCGTCTGGCGCCTGTCATAAATTCCGCATTGTTGACTTTGTCGTACCATTTCAATCCTTCCATTCTATGCAGGCATCAATTTATGAAATTCTCTAACATCTTGGTTGTTGGTTTAGCAGTTTTCCATTTTTCAGAGCCATACGATAGGACTTGACAAATGTTTAAGATTCTGATGGCTGTGTTAGACTTGATTTATCTTTAATTTCCATATATTACTTAATGCTATAAAGCCCCCTTGCCTTTTTTAATATTCTTATTTTGATATCCTTATCTGTTCCTCCAAATGTGTTTGTACTGCTGCCAAGAAACATTTTTGATTCCACATCTTATAATGATGTATCTCCTAGTGAAATCTGGTTATGGTTGGTTGCATGGGGGAAAAAATTGAACTAATAAATATTATAGATAAAAAAAAAAACCTTTGTTTAACGCATTTGGCAATCGTTGCACACATTTATGATGTCTTACTGACTAAATTATTTACGTGGTCGCAGGTGCTGAGGTTTTATGGGCGGAGAACAAAATATGAATGACTAATCACAATAATAACGCAAATTTGATAAAGCAGAAACTTGAAAAACAACACTGAATAAGCCAGAAAATAAACACGTGGACATATCTGCAGATTGTATCATAAGAGAAATACTGAATATAACAGTCAGAGATTTGCCAAACTCCAAGATGCCACAATAAAGCGAGGAAAAAAAAAACAGATGGGAAACACCACACCATGCACAGATAAGTCTAAGCAAAGGTACGTCATATATATATATATATATATATATATATATATATTATATATATATATATATATATATATATATATATATATATATATATATATATATATATATATATATATATATATATATATATATATATACTATTCAAAAAAAAAAAAAGAAACGCAACTTTTTGGTGTTACTTTTATAAAAGATATTCGCTGATTGGACATCAGTCAACCTATCGACTGTGTCCACCTGGTCATTAACTTCTCGTGGTTACCTGAATTGTACTCACCTCATGATTCGTGAGGTCACGAAAGAGGTCAGGGTCAAAACAACATTTTTGACAATAACTCGTGACAGGTTCATGAGAATCCCGTGAAACTTACTGAACACAAAACTCTCTGACCAATTATTGAATGCCTTTAAAAGATTGACGCTCTTCGAATAAATTCAGTTGAAAATTCAATGCGCAAGCATGGCTCATCTCACTACAGAACAACGACTCATCATCATTGGACGTTTACAGACTGGACAGTCACAGAGTGTAGTGGCCAGACAATTTAATGTGGTTAGAAGCACCATTAGTCGCCTTTGGAGACGATTTCAAGAAACTGGCTCAGTGGCAGATCGGCCGCGCAGTGGAAGACCCAGAGTCACAACTCCTGCCGAAGACCGCTTCATACGGCTGCGTCACCTCAGGAATCGACTTGCATCTGCGTCCTCCACAGTCCAATCAATGTCAGCAACTCGTCGAATTTCAGATCAAACGGTCAGGAACC
Organism: Oreohelix idahoensis; assembly: GCA_024509875.1. Lineage (NCBI taxonomy): Eukaryota > Metazoa > Mollusca > Gastropoda > Stylommatophora > Oreohelicidae > Oreohelix > Oreohelix idahoensis. The sequence continues at coordinate 185,845 of JAMPIV010007860.1, read as the reverse complement.
GGCTGCACGACTCTGGTCTTTGGGCTAGAAGACCCTACAGAGGTCCTGTTCTTACGGACCGGCATCGCCAGAACCGACTGCAGTGAGCGAACCAGCATCGTCAATGGACCGTTGGGAATGACTGGAGACGGGTTTGGTTTAGTGATGAATCATTTGTTGTGCTCCAGCGACACGATAGACGGAGAAGAGTTTACCGCAGAATCCATGAGCGCTACGCCAAGAACAGCGTTGATGAGGCTCCTCCACGTGGTGGTGGAGGTGTACTGATGTGGGGGGCGATCAACTTCATGGGAAGAAGTGACCTGGTGCAAATTGAAGGACGCCTGAATGCCCAACGATACGTCGCTGAAATTCTTCGTCCTCACGTCCTTCCACTTCTGGCTGCACGAGGGTCGATTTTTCAACAGGATAACGCTCGACCTCATGTGGCACAACTCACCACCCAGTTCCTCGCTGACAACAACGTCCAGACCATTCCGTGGCCAGCCATGTCATCAGACATGAACCCCATAGAACACTTATGGGATGAACTCGACAGACGACTCCGCCAGCGAGACGTGGCTCCAGCCAATCTCCGACAGTTGTCTCTTGCACTGCGGGAAGAGTGGGCAGCCATCCCACAACAACAGATCCAACGGCTAATCGGATCCATGTCAAGGAGATGTCGTTCTCTGATAGAGGCTAGAGGAGGCCATACACCTTACTGAAACGGAGGCCTCAGTCGCAAAGAATAAAAGTCCAAATCAAATTTAACGAACATCATTTCATTGTTAAAGTCTGAAAGTTTCTTCATGCCAAGAATGAAAAATTAATTCCGTAAAATAAAATGTTGGTACAAGTTTGAAATTTGGTGTCCATTACCACTGCAATAATGCCGCGTTTCTTTTTTTGAACAGTATATATATATATATTGAACTTGAAGAAACACCAATACAAGATGTAGAATCGTACACATATCTTGGCAGTAATATAGACAAAGTTGGAGGGACAGACAGCGACATCAAAATAAGAATACAAAAGGCAAGAGAAGCTTTCATTGCATTAGGAAATATATGGAGATCAAGAGAAATTGGATCCAACACGAAAATAAGAATCTTCAACTCAAATGTGAAGTCAGTCCTATTGTATGGCTCTGAGACATGGAGAACAACAAAAACAACAACCAAAAAGCTACAGACTTTCATAAATGGGTGCTTACGTAGAATAGAGGGATTAAAATGGTATGACAAGTTTACCAACGAGGAACTGATGACAAGAACTAGACAAGTGCCAGTGGAACAAGAGATGAGAAGAAGACGATGGCCATGGATAGGACACACACTGAGGAAACCTGTTGATAGCATTACAAGGCAGTATTTGTTCTGGAACCCCCAGGGCAAGAGAGGCAGAGGTAGACCTAGAAGCACATGGAGAAGAGAGCTGGAAACAGAGGTGAAAATGATGAGGAGAACGTGGAAAGAACCTGAGATGATGGCACGTGACAGGAGGACTTGGCATGTGTTTGTTGAAGGCCTATGCTCCTTTGGGAGTGGAGGGTTATGGGATATATATCGATCCAAGCACTGGCACTAACTGGATCTGATCCTCATCAGAAGGCCACTTCTCAGGTCTGTGCTCTCCACGCGCTCATACCATAGTGCAGATTGTGATACAGATCACTCCTTGGATTGCTGTACAATCAGAGCACAACCAAGAAAAGTCTATCGTGAAGGGAAACCTCGCATTGATACCAGCAAGATGTCAGATCCTGTCATGATCTCTCAATTTACTGCGACCTTCAAGAAAGTGCTCAGTAGCCCTCAGCATGGTGATACTGTTACAGAGAACTGGGAGCATCTACGGAACACCATTCAAAGTACTGCACTTGCCTCCTTTGGTAAGAAAACAGCAAAGTCAAATGACTGGTTCGATGCTTCATCAGCGGTGATGACACCTGTCATTGAAGCTAAGCGCAGTGCTGCGAATTAATACAAACGTTCATCGAGTGCTAGAACCCTACAGATCCTGAAGGCTACGAGAAGCAAAGTTTAACAAACTGTTCGACGCTGTGCAAATGACTATTGGCTCCAGCTCAGTGAGAGCATACAGACGGCAGCGCAAACAGGCAACATTAGACAAATGTACGACGGTATAAAGAAGGCCCTTGGTCCCCAAAAAAGCAAGACGGCACCGCTAAAACCCATCAACGGAGATAAGCTAACCGATAAGGGTAAGCAGATGGAGAGGTGGGTCGAGCACTACTCTGAGCTTTACGCTAGAGAAAATACCGTTACGCCTGCAGCCCTTGATGCTGTCAAATGCCTGCCAACTATGGAGGAGCTGGATGCTGAACCAACATTAGAAGAACCCAACAAGGCCATTGATAGCTTGGCCTCTGGCAAAGCACCAGGCAGTGATGGGATTCCTCCTGATTTAATCAAATGCTGTAAGAGCACGCTATTACATCCCCTGCATAGGGTGCTGTGCCAGTGCTGGGAAGGGACAATTATTCCTCAAGACATACGAGATGCCAAGATTGTAACACTGTATAAAAATAAAAGAGACAGAATTGATGGCAATAACTACAGAGGCATCTCTCTCCTTAGTATTGTTGGTAAGTTTTTTTTGCCAGAGTCATCTTAATGCGACTACATACGTTAGCTGAGCGCATATTTCCTGAGTCACAGTGCGGATTCCAAGCTGGTAGATCAACAACAGACATGATCTTTTCTCTCCGCCAGCTTCAGGAAAAATCAAGAGAGCAGAAAAGGCCGTTACATATCGCCTTTATAGACCTCACAAAAGCATTTGACCTGGTTAATAGGGATGGACTCTTCAAAGTCCTCCTGAAAATAGGCTGCCCTGCTAAATTGCTGGAAATGATAAAGTCATTCCATGACGACATGAAGGTAACAGTCCAATATGCTGGAAGCACATCACAACCCTTTGACATACGAAGTGGCGTTAAACAAGGTTGTGTTCTGGCTCCGACCCTCTTCGGGATCTTCTTTGCCTTACTCCTGAAACATGCATTCAGAGATGTAGCTGAAGGAATATGCCTTCACACTAGGTCAGATGGCCGTTTGTTTATTCTTTCAAGGCTGAAGGCACAAAGAAAAATCAGAAGGGTCACCATAAGAAATAACGCTGCACAGTCGTCACTCAACGCCAACAGGAGCTTCAGAGCTTGATGAATCGCTTCACCCAAGTATGCAAGGACTTTGGCCTAACAATAAGTCTAAAGAAAACGATGGATCTGAGTCAGGATGCGGGTGCTGCACCAGTTATCACTATCGATAACTATGAATTGGCAGTGGTGCACCACTTCAAATACCTGGGGTCTACCATCAATGACAAACTCTCACTGGACACATAAATTGACAGCTGCATTGGCAAAGCTGCAGCTACCTTTTCCCGACTCACATCGCGTGTTTGGGGAAACTCCAAACTCACAACGAAGACCAAGGCTGCAGTATATAACGCCTGCGTCACAAGCACTCTCCTATATGGCAGCGAGACTTGGACAACCTATGCTAAGCAAGAAAGAAGGTTCAATACCCTCCATTTACGGTGTCTATGCCACATCCTCGGCATCTCGTAGAAAGATAAAGTGACAAATGTCGAGGTGTTGTCACGTGCTGGCCTTCAAAGCACGTATACACTGCTTAGACAGCGCAGACTACGCTGGATTGGCCATGTCCGCCGCATGGAAGATGGTCGCATCCCGAAAGATATCTTCTACGGGCAACTAGCAGATGGCAAAAGAACAGTTGGGCAGCCGCAGCTGAGGTTCAAAGATGTGGGCAAGAGAGATATGAGGGCACTGGACATAAATCCAGCAACGTGGGGGGATGAAGCTGCCGATCGCACTAAGTGGCGATGCGATTTACGGCGCCACCTCAGATTCGGCGAAAAGAAGCTAACACAACAAGCCAAATAGAGGAGAAAACATCGGTAAAATAAGCAGCTGAGGGCTGTCACCTCAGGGGCGCATTCCCATAGTCAGTTATGACTGAAGGGGCTATTATTATTATTATTATTATATATATATATATATATATATATATATATATATATATATATATATATATATATATATATATATATATATATATATATATATATATATATATATATATATATATATATATATATATATATATATATGAAACAGAACAGAAGAATATAAGAAAACCAGAAATGAACCAACCAAAATAATACTAAGGGATAAGGAAATCACTGGAAATATTTCTGCCAAACTCTAAATCTAAAAAAAACACATTATGTGATTGATGTGTGAAATAAGTTAAAGACTGTAAAACGTAGAACTAAACATATGGTACTGTCTACTATAACAAGTTGACAAACAGCAGGAACAAAATGTAAATGTACTGGCTGGCAGATGTAACCATGCTATTAATACCTGAATAAACTAGGACATAAAAGAAAACACAAGAAGATGAAACTCCTTGCAAAGCTCAATGAACAGATTCCTGAAAATACAGGCGCGGCACAATGAAGTGCGTGAAAAATGCAACACAGGAAAAAAAAGCAAACACTGCATCAGGATGTGACAGCTTGAGCTAAGAAGTGTTGAAGAAGATACCAAAAAAAATACAATAGAAATTTAAACACCCCTGGTTATTAGACTTTGGAACACATGAAGAATTCCCCAAAAAATGGAAAGTAGCAGTAATTATTTCTATACTTAAACGCAGAACAAGATGAGCTAATGCGAGTTCATACAGAAGAAATTCTTTAACTTCACAGCTAGGTGAATTATTTGAAACCGTGGCAAAAATGAGACCGACTGTTTACTTGGAAAAGAACAGAGCCAGAGTCCGGCAGGATTTATGAAGGACTGATGAGCTATCAAACTGAAACATGAAGTCAAATCATAAGTCCAACAGAAATGAAAAAACAGTGACTGTACTCATACCTGTAGCTAGGGCCTATGAGGTATGCTGGTATGAAGGTGGTCTCTATCAGAAGACGAAGATAGAAACAGCAGACAAAGCATTTACATATTTAGGGAACTTCTTATAAGACAGACATTTTACTGTACAGGTAAACAGTGACAGGTCAGAACAATATAAACAACATGATGGAATTTCTCAAGGATCAGTATTATACTCATACAATAAAAAAACCAGAAATATAAAAAGCATTTTGGAATAAAAATCTAAAGGGAAGACACAGATATCAACTGTTCAAAGCTCCAACAAGAACACGTGAAGAATCTAGTGAATAAATTTACCATTCCCATCAACAATAAGCTTTGCAGACTACAGCTAAGAAAAGGATATTGTAAGACAAAAGAATCGTACTGTGCAGAATATCTGCAAGACAATATTATAGAGTACTTCCTATAAAATGAGAGTGGTATGAACAACAGAGACTCTCAATTTTAGAATATTCACCGGTATGAAAATCACACAAAGAACAAGTGTTGAGATTACAGAATAGAAAGATTTAAGAAATTGCACAATACAGACAAACAATGTATAAGAAGACTACAACTTAATATATGCTAAAAGCTTTCCTTTTGCGCCGAAGTTATCGGGTTCCGGGACCAAAATCTGGTAGCGTCACGCTCCAGTTTTTCCAGCTGTAAATGGGTACGTAACTCTGTTCATGAGTTAGGGAAGGCGAAAGGCGGCGAGGAAAGGATCTGATCACCCCATCTCATAAAAACGCTGAGCCTAGTATGGTGAATATAACACTTCACATTCTCCCCCCCCCCCCCCCCTCTCAATGGCAATATCTGCTTCGGTACTAACTTTGAAAAAAAAAAATAATAAAGTTCTAGTAATGCCTATTAGTAATAGCAAATTTAGAGTTTAAATGTGTACATTCTATCATTTTCATTCCCAGGGGGAAAATGGTCACCATTGTAGTGGCCTCGGTGCAGAGGCTGTGACATAGGGCTTGTGAGATCTAGTGATCGTTTCTTTAGCGAATTGTTTCGCATGATGGGGTTGCCAATCTCATTTGCAGCCTCGATTTCGTCATCTCCAGTTAAAGGGCTGGTTCAAGTGGAGGTAATTTTATTCTGGTCTTTCCTCGGAGACCCATGGAAACCTTTTTGTAGCAGGAGTATTATAATTTCATTGCACTGTTTCAGCTTATTGTTAGCAGTAATCCACACCTAACTGTTAGTAAATAAAATAGTGAAAAGAAAAATTAAATAAAGGGATGGAAGTTAAAAAAAAAAACTAACAAATTTATAAATAAAAATTTAAATATAACACAAGCAAGGAAATGCTTGACCACGCTTAAAACAAAAAGTCAACGCTTTGGACGTAAAGACACGGCGATCTGTCATCTTATCTTTAGCTAGACGTGTCTGGGAGATAAGAAGAGGACTGGAAGATGACTGTCACGAACGTATCCTGTCTTTGATATATCACTTGCAAGTTATTTTCCAGCACAAATCAGAGGCAGTGAAATCAGCAGATAAGACATCGCCATTGGTTTCCGCACAGGAAGTTGAGTCGTTTTGTCTGGACAGTTGTAATCGTATCACTTCCTGTTTGTTGGTGCAATCAGTCAAGTCGCAGACAGGTTATTTAAAATTCGTGCTTGAAGGAACTTCTTGCATGCGTTTGTTTTCGTGCTTAGACACACGAGTTTAAACAATTTAATGTGACCTGAATGTGCTTTTCATCCATTTCCCTCCAAAACTGTTATTGGACTAATATCTTAAATTTAAATAGGTTATTACGTTTGCATACTCATTGCAAATTTTCGTATAATTTTATATGACTAATTACTTAAATCTAAGTGAGTTATTTGAATTATTTTTTCATAGTTGACTTGTCTATACCGTTTTGTTGAATTTTTGTGTAGCTTAAATGTTCTACAGGATGGGGTAGTTGATCTTAAGACCGACCCTGCGTAGTGGCTTATTATGATGTGGATGTTAGGTTGCAGTTTTAACATTCTATGCTGCATTTCGGGAATCGGTAACACACTGGTGAAGTAAGTTATTACTTTAAGGTATATACTACATGTACAGTACTTGCTTATTTTTAACTTAAATGCAAAATTGGCCCTCTTGTATGTCTCTGAAACATGGAGAACAACAAAAACAACAACCAAGAAATTACTTACTTTTATTAATGAGTGCTTGTGTAGATCAGAAGTAATGAAGTAATGTTGCAACCTGCTCCTGGGAAACCTTACTGTGAACCAAATATCACAGTAAAGAACCAACGTCTCCAAGTGGTGGACGGCTTCACTTATCTAGGCAGTACCCTTACCAAAGATGCGAATATCGACGCCGAGGTTAACAACAGAATTGCAAAGGCAAGTGCAGCTTTTGGAAGACTAAGAGTAAATGTCTGGGATCGACAAGGAATTAGTGCCGCCACCAAGATAAAAGTATATCATGCAATAGTGCTCACTACCCTCCTGTATGCCTGTGAAACATGGACAGTGTATAGCAGACACGCCAAGAAGCTTAATCATTTCCACATGAGCTATCTTCGCAGGATACTCAGGATCAAGTGGCATGATAGAGTATCTAATTCTGAGGTCCTCAACAGAGCACATATCTCAAGCATCTACACATTGCAGCAGAGGGCCCAAACTAGATGGGCCGGACATGTTGTTCGCATGCCCGAAAAACGCCTCCCAAAGCAGTTGATGTACACCGAACTCTCTATGGGTAAGCGGACAGTAGGGGGACAAAAGAAACGCTTCAAAGACACACTGAAAGCATCGTTGAGCAGCTTCAAAATTGATGTTTTCTCCTGGGAGACTATCGCACATGATCGCTCTGCCTGGCGGACAAACATTACTCAAGGCGCTCGCATTGCAGAACAGAATTTAGCTGATAAGGCAGAAGGCAAGCGTGCTGCAAGAAAAGTCAGAATGCGCAGCAACACTACTATCGACTCTAACCATGTGTGCCCCGTATGTGGCATGGCCTGTAGGGCCAAAATAGGACTAATTAGCCACATGAGATCACGGCACTGATGTCTCACAATTCAAGTCTGAAGCTGTCGCCATCTTCGCTTGCGATGGGCAACTATTAGATCAGAAGGATTGAACTGGTATGGCAAGATCACCAATGTGGAACTGATGAGAAGAAACACAGACAGTCGTCAATGCAGTAAGGGATGAGAAGAAAGTGCTCATGGTGGATTGAGTACACATTGAAGAAATCTGTTGATAGTATTACAAGGCGTTACGCGTCCTGGAATCCCCACGGTGAGAGAGAAATCTAAAAACTCACGGAGAAGACTGGAACGGAAATGAAAGGAATAAAGAAGATTTAAAAAGACATTGAGCAAATGGCACAGGACAACAAGACTTGGCTTACGTTTGTTGAAGGTCTATGCTCCTTGGGGGCCTGAAGGGAAACGATGGTTATAACTGAATATCGTCAATATAAATAAATTTGTCACTGTGGTAAAGTGGGATGTTATAAATATTTATAGGGGACTTAGTGTACTGACTGAGATCAGCTGTGAAGGTATCTGTATCTAATAAGTGTGGTGTATTTACAGATGACCTTACTTGCTACCACATTTTTACCTCAGTCAGAATTATTCTGGAATAGTGTGATGACTACGTTAAATGTCTAGGGTTATGAAAATGATGAAGTGTAAGTCACAACAACAACAGACAGATAAACAATTTAATTTATTCTACAACACTTTACAACACTGTGACACTCACACACATATAACACTCTCTAAGACTATCTTAAATGAGTCAGTTGATTATGTTTAAAAAAAATATGTATTAATTCTTGTCAATAATGGATATCCTGATTCAACTACACAGTGAACCATGAATCACAATCAAATGTAATTACAAGTATTTTTTACACAGTTTATATATATGAACTTTGTATTGACATAGTTTATTATTATTATTCTATGTGTGTAATTTGTGCAGTAGTAATATGAGGTAATACTGGTTGTGTTCAAGCTTGGTTGTTGTTTTTCATCATGACTTCAAGTGTTTGATTATCGGGGAAATAGTATTGGGAAACTTTCACAGTTCTTGTCATTTGAACCCATTAATTGTCCCTCTGTGGTTAACAAAATGTCAATTTTTGAGGGGGCACATAATGTTGAGCTACTCTGGCCACAGAAGCTTAACTTTCGTGATGGCGGCAGGAAAAGACTCCTCTGCTCGATTGCTTCCTGTTTCTAGAGGCACCTCACTGGTCGCTATCTGGACCAAGGAGTATGCTGTCAGCCTCTGGATTTCAGCAAAACTCAGACCAAGGGCTGCTTCAATAACTAGGACCACAGTCCCACAATTCATGGAAATAATACACAGATACGTTGACTGGCGATGAATAATGGCACAATTATGGCACAAATTCCGATCTGCCTCTGTCCCAGACTTTTATTTAGAAAAATATGAGCTGGCTCTCAACGCACTGGTTCTTAGTAAGTTTATTTTAAAGTGTGGCACTGACCTGACGCTCCTAATTGACTATATTGGCGGGTCTAACCAATCGGGCCATGTCTACCCAAGCGTTTGAAAAAAAGTACCCTTCCTTCCGTCTCCCCTAACAACAAAAAATAGTATTTATAGTCCGACTAATCGTGTTTAGCCTTACATTTATTTCTATCCAATCAAATAGGAGGTAACATGTTGGCCTATTTCCCGTACAATGGTGGTTTCAAAACCTGCCACTGCGCAATTCTGATTTTGGTGTTGTCTGACAGCACCACCATTTTATTTTGGCTATAATTTGTTAATTCCTAGACTATTTGCGTAACGTTTAACATATTCTTTGTCAGCAAGTCCTAAGGAACCCAATTATATAAATTTAAGGGAGCTAGGTGGCTGCGTTCAAAATGTGCATTTTCTTCTACCTCCTGTTCACTTCGATACGACGTGGTGTCTGGGTACTGTCAGGCTTTCAAACGTAAACCAGTATAATGTCATGTTTCCCAATAAGCATTTTTCAGGTTTTTTAAACCTAACTCTCGTATGGGTAGTGTTTTTTATCACTGTCTATCTGAAAAAAAGTTATTGCTTCTGGCCTTACGCTAGGGGTGGGTGGCATTAATTGTATATCGCGAGACGCGTGTTTAGTGTGGCATGCGTTCCTGCTTTCAGCCCTCCCTTCTCTCTATCCTAAGTTCATCTGTCTTTTCATCACGCCGTGTATAAAATGAAATTAATGGAAGTATTAATTTAGGTCATTACGCAGGGTGCCTAGCTCAAGGTTTTCTTAGAAATGCAGTACACGTTTTATTGTAGAAAGCGTGTAGTGATGCAGTAGGCTTTTTACTATCAACGTGAAACGTTACAATTTGCAGACGAAGTAGACAACAAGGGGATTTTTTTGTACGCCATTGTGACAGCACTGTACTTTTACCATTTCTCTTTCCTTTTATTGAATTTATGTGTTAGGCTTTACAGTTACCTTTTAATTTATATATGTGGATTTAGAATGTTTCACGACAGTCACTACTAGTAACAGCGTTTGTTGTTCCTTTTCATGTTTATTTTTTCAATTGCACCGTTAAATTGCGTGTATTCAATGACCATCAGGGTCACTAGAGTAATTTCCTGCGCTTGTTATGCTATATAAACTTCAGAAATGAGGTATCTGAGAAAAGTGGTTGAAGTAACAAGATAAGACATGGTCCACAACCAGACGATACGTCAAGGCCTAAAAACCCAACCCCTGTAGACCCAAGTAGAACAATCCTAACTAAGATGGTTTGGCCATGTCTGCAGAATGTGAGAAGATCGGCTACCACGACAAGCATGGGAAACAAAGAGCCAGGGATCCAGACCCCCAGGACGACCCAGAGTCCGCTGGGAGAACAGCATTAGACAATCTCCGAAGAACCGAGGACTAGAATGGAACCAGTCCAGAAGCAAGACAGCCGATAGGATAGTAAGGCGCTCTCTCTTCCACACCTCTACACCTCACGGTAGAAGAGGAGCGACTAAGTAAATAAGTAAGTTATGCTATTTCCCTTATATATTCTGACTTCCCCGTCGATCCATTTATATCTGTAGCCTTTCTGATGCCGTGTTATGTATTCTGTCGTAGAAAGTAGATAGTGTCGGCTGATATATTTGCATTCTAGCCAGGTGTTTAATGCCTTTCTTATCCGTGCAACTAAGTAACGCAAACTGTGTGAGGTGTCTATTATTTTGCTGTTAAGAGGTTATATCTTCTATGTATTGCCAGCTGCTCTTCATTGTAAGTGATTATCGCAAGTTTGTATCACTTGTGATTCTCTTTTTGTTTTCTCTGTGTTTGTTTTTTTTGGTTGGTTAGATTAATGTTTACCGTAATGTCCATTCATTCAGGGAACAATATTTACATAAATATTTAACATATTCCCTCTAAACTGTTTTGTGTGTTTGTACATTGTGTAGCTGCCATTGATCTATCGCTTTTATCTGTCGCAGTAAGAGCGGAAATAACAATTTCATTTCTAATTATATATATACTCGTATATATATATATATATATATATATATATATATACATATATATATATATATATATATATATATATATATATTTTTTTTTTTTTTTTTTCTTTCTTTAACCAGCGGCACTGGGGCTTTCAGCCCCTTCGGCCCAATGACATGTCATTGCGAGGCTGGGGAACCTGAGGACTTTCCTTCCAACCCGGTCAGGAGCTTCGCTCCTTCCCATCCACAGAGGGTTTATCACAGGAGCCGTTCAGGCTATTCAGTCAAATTTCCGGCCGTAAACATTTCTTCAAACGCCGACGATGTATGTATGTATGTATGTATGTATGTATGTATGTATGTATGTATGTATGTATGTATGTATGTATGTATGTATGTATGTATGTATGTATGTATGTATGTATGTATGTATGTATTCCACACACATTTTGTAAATTTCAATAATTCTCATTTTTTGGCAGGGTATACCATATCATTATATGCCAATGTCTTTTAGAAAGCTTAAAATTTTTATGTATGTGTAACACAAAGGTTCGATGTAAAAACACCCACATATAACTACTTGAGACGTCTTCAACACTTTATGTAAATTCTAATGATTCTCCTATTTGCCATGTTGTATCTATTATATCATGTCTGTACATATTAATGTATTTTATGGAGAATAAAGATTCTGATATGTATGTATGTATGTGTGTGTGTATATATATATATATATATATATATATATATATATATATATATATATATATATATATATATATATATATATATATATATATATATATATATATATATATATATGGCGAGAAGGAAGTTAGATAGTAAAACAATAGGTCAGTGAACTGTAGAAGAGAACTGGTAAACTAGAAGTAGGGATGGCAAAGTGGCAAAGGACAAGTCAGGTAGATAACTGCACAGTTCTAGATGGTAGCTGTAGAAGAAAGCTGTGTAGGAAGTCACCTCGCTAGACTTGTCCTATGCTCCAAGGGTGTCTCTATTGATAGTTTGGTGAAATGCAGCTCGTTAGTTCCCTACCAATTTAAAACATTAAATATTTTCTTGAATACACACAAGAACACAATTTAGAACTGTAATTGGAATATATCAATCAAATTCAATTTATAAAAATATGTCTGTAAACTTTAAAGAAGGTCAAGGTAGTCACATAGCAGATACTGTCGTAGGGGAATGAAGTGTTAGAGACTTCACAATATTAGGTCCAGCATCGAGAGGTGGGGTGACGAGTACCCTTCCTCGCTGCCTTTTCCTTCCCTAAATCAGAGAGTCAGGTACCCATTTACAGCTGGGTATATTGGAGCGTGTCATTATCATGATTCGAACGCGACACCTTTACCGCAAGAGACCAGCTCTCTAACCACACAGTCAATCGGACGCTCGGTAAACTTTAGTAATTAAAATAAACGTCTGTGACGGTATTGCCTCCCCTGCTTTGCAGTAGTGGTCCAACGGTGGCTAATACTCGAAAGTATCTAATATGGACTTCAAAGGTATCTACCTTCGCACAAGATTACTCTTGGCAGAGATGTAGATAGAAGGGTAATGACACTTCTATTACAAAGGGAGTATTCACAAGATATTCAGATAAGCGAAAACAATGCTGCTTTGGCTGAACACGTTAATTCTAGAAACTGCCTACACCTTTTGTGAAGGAATTAAGCACTTATTAATTTCAGCTCGTTCAAGCTTCCACCCCTGATTTACTCAGTGGAATTCTTATTATTCTGGTATAGCTTTGTTTAGAGTGTGTGTAAAATTGACTAAGACAAACGTGCAGTAACTTTAAAATGATTAAATCGACGTTAAATTTGTATAATTACAAATAACAAAATTTAGTAATCACTTAAGTTTTAACAGTTTAAAAATAAATTGAATAGTTTAGAAGAAAAGTTTCATCATTGATTTATAGTAGAAATGATGGAAAACATTCGCTTTGGCAGCGTATATATTTTTACTTAGCTGCCAATAGCAGTTTCTGCTCCCGCTGACGGGTTCTGTGTACATTGCTCTCACTCATCGCTGGTCAAGGTTAAAGACGCCGCATGTTCCTGGAACGTCAAGGAGTAACGGCCAAGCTGGTCCTCCGTCTGTCTATAAGACCCTCTTATGATGGCGTCTCGTACAACGTCAGTCCACGTCTACCTTCACTTGGTTCTAGAGATAGTGCTTTCTGCTGGCACCACCAATAACTGTGGTAATAGAATAGAGACAAACGCTCTTCTGAGTTTGATGTTTTCTGACCTACAGTTATGTGCCCCTCTTCTTCTATTCTACCATCCCATTTTATCTCAGAATTTATCCTCGATGAGAATTAAATGTAATCCCTCGGGATAAAACTTTCTTTACATTTAAATAGAACAGCTTTAGCTTTACATTACACTTAAATGGAAAGGTTAATAATACAGACAGAGTCTGTTTACATTTATATCTCCACTGATTGAAAAGTGTTCACAATATAAATTGAATATGTTTTCATTTATGTTTACAGCGATTTGAAAAGTGTGAAACTTCTATTAATTTAAAAATGAATATTTTCACATAGACATTTCCACTGGTTTAAAACTTGAAAACTTACATTAATTTTAAAGTGAATATGTTTATATGGACATTTACCCTGCTTGAAATTGTAAGTATTATAATTAAAAAGTACATCATTGTCCCGGTTTCCTTATTTAATATGAAAGAGATTTCCTGGGCTATGAAAGTCCGTCCAAAATTCTCCAATAAAAGGTGTCCGGTATGTTAAGAAGGAATTCTGAATTCTAGGCTTCACTCTAGCAAGGTCTGGTATCTTGGCAATCGATCTTCACAGTGGAATAACACTGAAACGTGTCAGGTTATATTTCCGGTCTCCCACGCATCTGTTTGTTATCGCGTTAAATAAACGCTCCAATCATTTTCAAACAGGCGAGTGAGGGTGTGGTACTTTCAGAATATTCCACGTGAAATAAGGTGCGTACAGCAAAAGGTCACGTATTACCATATATGGCAATAAGATATACGATGCCATGCGTACAGACTAGCGAACATGTCGTTAACCTCATATGACAATGTGTGTCAAAAGTAACAATTCATTACTTTATCAGAAAGAAATCTCTTATCGGTGTCTGTCCATAAGTTGTCTCCCCGTATTCCAAGCTTTGGTTATGCGCGCATCCGCCTTATCGGTGATTAGACAGATAGCGCTGGGCGATGTACGTGTTAATCCGTAGCGGCCACCTGTGGTACAAGGGAATTTTAACAACCTGCCTCTCGTAATATTATCTCTACCTCTCCTTGCAAGTGTGAGGTGTTTATCATCCACAAGGAGTGTCAGATAACAGACAAGACACAATATACTGAAAGTAGTGAAAGAATACTTGAAAATATAAACTATCTGCTACATAGTATAGAAAGAAAGAAAGAAAGTGCGACTATTGAAAGCACGCAATAAAATCAGTACCGCAAATGCACAGATTACTGCCGGGGTGAAACAGAGATCGAGATGGGCGCCCCATTCTGTCACAACGTCAAGTAGTAGTTTAAGAAAAGTATTTACAAACCACAAGATGGAAATCAATAATGTTTTATTGCCTCTTTTCATCATATCGACCATTTGGTGACCTCTGGATTTTGCTTCTAAAATGAAACGTTTTCTGAACTCCTTCAGTTCCTGTCTCTAGAGAGACTTCTGTCAATTATCATGTGTAGACTTTGCAAGATACTTAATTCACTTGGTCAGGTAGACCAAATGCCACTGCCAGGCGATTGCAAAGGGGTCCTTTACTCACACACAACTGTGTGTTATGCTTCTTCCCATAAGCTTTATTGTGACTCTCTCTTGGGTAGGAACATAAAGACATTTGCACCAGACTGTGGTATCTGTTGTCTACAACCAAGACGATCCTCCGATGATGACGGGCTATTATTTATCAGAATCCTCATTCAGACAACATAGTCCAAGAGGCCGTGGAAGTGTCAATAAAAGAAGTACATCATACAGTGTATAAAATGCATCGAGAAGTAAGGACATCATTTTAAAATTGTCTGAATTCTTTCTTGATTCATTTCTTTTGGTCCGTGATTATGCCAAAGTGGTTTCCTTTTATATAGTTTAAAAAATACATCGAACAAAAGTGTAAATGAAGAAGGAGAAGAGGAAGACAAAAGAAGAAGTAGAACTCTTGCACACCCAGCATTTAAAAGCTAAGCCCTGGAAAGGACTTTAATAGCAGTCCTATTCTATTGAGCAGTCCTGACAAGGATTTTAGCTGCGTCAACGTTATTCAGGAATGTCTCAAGCTATATTCGGCTGGAGACCAATTTCAGTTGCCAGTGTTGTTTTAGAAGTATGAAAGTCAGTCATAACATCAATGTTAAATATTACATCAATTTACATGACAACAAAATACTTTGTAACCTAACGATCGATACAAGTTTAACATACCCTTCAGACATACTATTACGGATCTGAGCTATCACTATGCAAGTCTACTCATAAGACAGGCCAGCTTGGCTTTTCTCAACAATGGGCTGTGGCTTCTACGTGTGTGCGTCAGTACGCTGGACGTCTTCTCAGCTATGAGATCTTGAAGTGAAATTTTGAGAGTCCAGAATTGCATCTGAGCAGGCTTATATACAATTTCCCAATGTGTATGAAGGATATATATATATATATATATATATATATATATATATATATATATATATATATATATATATATATATATATATATATATATATATATATATATATATATATATATATATATATATATTGTAGTGAACCAATAGCAAGCCGGCAGCGTTATTCTAATGCTCAAAAGACTAAGTCGGAGCACAAACTTGTAAAAAAGCCAGTGCAGTGATTTGCAAATTTTTACCACTACTCAAACATCCAAATATCAGTATGGACACGACAGCTCTTAAATAATTTATTCTTACCGACTCTTTTCTATCGGTGTTAAACATGGTCCTAACCAAAACACAGGGGATGAAAATCTCATTCCGTGAGATGGATGCTCAAGGAAAGTCATTAATATTACCAGGGAAGACAGGATGAGAAATGATGACATCAGAAAATTTGTATCCTGCATCAAGTAAATATAGAGAGACAGAAAATTACGTGGCTTGGTCATCTCATGAGAATGAAATCCAATAAATTACTATTATGCGCCCACTAAGGTAGAGTATTTTCTTTTAGAGCACTGGGAAGACCAAAGACAGATGATATAGACAACAATATAGAAATTTTACAACGAAAAGTGTTCACGGCAGCCAATGCAACACACATGGCTCAAGAACTCAAGCTCCAGATAGCCCCCCACTCAAGTTTGGACCCAAAAAGTACATATTTCATAATAGCTTGCTTTCTTACAACTAAAGGTATTGTTAGTAACTTTTAAAGGAGATAGATTTATTAAAAAGACTTCCAGGGAACGAGTATGGTGTAGAGAACAATTGACGAAGCTTCAGATTAACAATACAGTTCCAATACGGAAATGTTTTGTTCTATAGACAAGTACTAAATGGCATGAGCAGAAAGCGAAATATTTCAGTATCAATGCTTCTATGTCGATAGTTCAATGCTGCGCCATTTCTTTCCCTTACTATTAGTTTTTTTATTTTTTTATTATTATTTTATTTTATTTTAAAAACACTTTAATTATGATGATTATTGCAAATGTAATATTACGTTTATAATGATAAATGCCTTAATAATGCTTAAAGTAAATGTGAGGATGAAAGGATATTAGTATACATGATGAGAGAGAGAGGAAGGGCAGAATGTCAGACGGGCCTGCGTGCCCAATTCTTAACCCTTTGAAAATAAAGTTCGTTCGTTCGTTCGTTCGTTCCCTCATATCACGTCTGCTTCCTTAAATTTCTCTTCCTTTTGTAGTTCCGTATTTATTCCTTTCCTTTTCTGTTTCCATTTCCTCTTCCTTGTCCCCAACGTCTGTCCCGTCCGACCCCCCCCCCCTTTTTTTGGGGGGGGGGGAGGGGGGGGGGGTTGTTTTTGCTTCTTCATCTACGTTTCTGATTTATCTTCGTGTATTATTCTGTTCTGGAATTTTCTGTTCACAGTTTATTAATGTTTACTCTGTGGTATCAATACATTTCAGTTGTAATGCCAACGTGAATATTTAACTTGCTGAAGATACGTTGTCCACGTTGCTCTATTAGTCTCCAGTCGTTCCGATATCGGAATTCCTTACATCTCAGCGTGTTAGAATTTAGAACTGTGATTATCGATTTAGACCGATAATTGGTATAGTTGTTTTTTTTTTTTTTAACAACGAGCCAAGGATCCAGACCCCGAGGACGACCCAGAGTCCGCTGGGAGGACAACATTAGACAATCTTTGAAGGATCGAGGACTAGAATGGAACCAGGCCAGGAGGAAGACAGCCGATAGGATAGTCTGGCGCTCTCTCTTCCAAACCTCTACACCTCACGGTAGAAGGGGAACGACTAAGTAAGTAAGTAAGTAAGTAAGTTTTTTTTTACTTAATCTTGTTTTTCATCCGTTAGTACTGTCACATTGTCTCTTTTCTTTTTAATATTCTTCTGCTTCTTCTTCGTCATTTTCTTCTTCTGTTAGTGCGAATCTGACTAGCACAGGCGAGTATGTGTCTTCACAATTTCTTGTTGATCAATTCTATTGTTGACCATGTTCCAAATTACATCTCTCTTGCAGTTCTGTATCTATTTGTCCGTCACTTCTGTCCGTTGTCACAATTTATTCAAACTTTTGTTTTTTTCATATTGTGAACGGTGGTTTGGTTTTGATAGAGAGAAAGAATGTAGAAAAATGGTATGGATGTGTTTGGTTGCAGATTATTTGTCGTTAATGAAGGGAGATAAGATGTGTAAGATTA
The DNA here is from genome assembly GCA_024509875.1 of Oreohelix idahoensis. Lineage (NCBI taxonomy): Eukaryota > Metazoa > Mollusca > Gastropoda > Stylommatophora > Oreohelicidae > Oreohelix > Oreohelix idahoensis. The sequence goes on along the minus strand of JAMPIV010007860.1, from coordinate 167,553 downwards.
GGCTTTGTCTTAAGGGAAGTAACTTAGAATTAAGTCCCTTACAGGTTTGAGTGAGTTGATAAAAAAGTATTGCACGAGAAAGTCGAGATGCGTAAACACATGTTAGGCGTGAACGAAGAATGTTAGAAAGGTGTTTTGAAGGAGTCTGGTTTGAGACGCGCTAAGTGTAGGCAGGGGAAAGGTGTTGCTCTCAAGTGTGTAGTTAGATATTGAACGTACAGCGTAAGATTTTATATTGTTGTATAAGATATATTCGGAGCACCAAAGTGTGTGTGTAAGAAAAAGTGTATTTCAAATGAAGGAACAAAACAGGTACGTTTTGACATTTTGATTATTTACTGCGTATGTGGCTTAGCAGACCAGGTCTGAGCAGAGGACAGTAAACAGATGAAATCTTGGTAAAAGTGACAGCCCTGGCGGTTAAGGCCAGTTTCTCGTATAGAGATATAACAAGAAACATGGGAAAAGAAACATAAACAGAAGAACGACAGGAAGTTCTGTCTGAATAAATATATGACATGTTCTATAGCTGAGACAAGTAATAGTAAGAAGACAAGCAAATGTATGTGAAAAAATGAATACTGAGATTGTTTGAAACTGAAGATTGTATTTTGCAAGACTGCCTACCTTGAAGAGAAAGGTTGGGCATACCATTTTTACTCAGTTATCAACGTATGTTAATAAAGTTCTACCATTGATATTTTCACTGCTGTTTTGAGTGGTATCGATTGATAAACAGTGGGTATGTCAAGAGTATCGGACAATGAAATGGGTTGCTCGTGACCAGCCCTACAGTGATGCACTGACCAGAAGAGATTACACAGAAAGAAAGAATCCTGCGAGCAAGAAAAACACAGAAATCCTGCGAGCGAAAAAACAAATCAAGACAAAACAGAAGTCAAGTAAAGTGAAGCGACATCAAAAACAACGAAGTCTATCCAAAGCATCACGAAGGTCAAGTTCATTAAGAAGATACAAATCGAAGGAATCCTGCGAGCTGAAGAAACAAAGCAAGACAACACAGAAGTCAAGACATCACGAAGGACAAGTGCACAAGAAGAATATAAAGAACAAAACAGTCTACATCATCCGACAACCGTCAGAATACAGGTACATGCATGAGATAACAATCTGAATGATCAACAGGCCCAACGCGCAAAAATAATAATATACAGCCGTATAAGACAAAAATTGTGCTGATTAATTCTGAAATACTGGAGGAGCAAGTGTGTATCCCAATCAAGGAAAACAGATTATGTAACACATAAACATTTAGAAACAAATTAAGTTAATTATTAGTGTAGTCAGTTAAATTATGAGAATTAGATTGATAATTGTTTTGTAACTCATAAGAATTATAAGTATTGTACACAGATATTGGTTAATAATTCTCTTACAGGTCAACCAAGAGATTAATACTGTTTTTTTTAACAGGTGTTTCTATTAATACTAACACGTACAGGTCAAGACAAGATGCAACAACAACAACAACTTACGGCGGGTTTAGATCCCAATGTGGCTGCTCTGGAGCAGGTAGCTAAGGCTATGACATCCATTAGAAATGAAAGTAAGTTCCAGAATATCCGGAACAGTATAACACCATATGCAGGGAATCCTACTTTATGTAGAAAATGGTTGCTCGAGATACAAAGATATTGCACTTCGGTCAATATGGACCAAGGTGAGTACAAACAAGTTGCATATCTTTCCTCAGGTGGGTTAGTAGTAGATTTCATAAGACGCAGGTTTGACACTGTCCCAGATGAGACATGGGAAGATTTTAAGAAAGAACTAATAAGAAGGTATGCACAAATTACGGATGCATCTTACGCGTGGACGATGCTGAGGAGCATACAACAACAAGCAGAGGAACCCATTCAAATGTTCAGCGACAGGTTGTTAAACCTAGCGGAAGAAGTTTTCTTGGGACAACAAATTAACCAGCAAGAGGTGGAAAAACAGTTAGTGGGCATATTCGTCGATGGGTTGAATGGTATACCAATTAAATTACATCTCCTCAGGAAGGACCCACAAAACTTGTCACAGGCCATTGCACTGGCTACAGCCGAAGAGAACCTTAGAAGAAGACTGGACCTCAGGCTTGGTAGAGTGGTTCCATGTGAAGAAACACAAGAAGAACCTATGGAGATAGGACATTGTCAACAAAGAAGGATAGAAAGACGAGGGAGAGGAATGGAAACGTTTTATAGGTCAAGACAGGTAGACCGCGAGCCAATCGTGTGTTATGCTTGCAATAGGCTGGGACATAAAGCCTTTGCGTGTAATTATAGGCCACTAGAGCCACAACACCAACGGGCTGATCACCCGTTTGCCAGTCACTTCGATTACGGAAACAACAGCAAATGGATTGATTTGCCGTTGCCCTAAAGACGCCAATAGGCGTGAGGGGAAACAATGGCAAAGAAAACCTATCTGCTGTTGCCCTAAGACGCCACTAGGCGTAATGGCCACTGACTGCTTTGACGGTCGGTGGCTAAGGACGGAAGAAGAAGAAGAAGAAGAGCCACAACACTCAGTAAGGAGAGTTGAGACCTTTAACCCGAGACGTAGTAGACAACACAATAGACAACAATATTACAACCAGTCCGAAAAGAATAGACAAGAGAATGAAGTAAACACCAACAGAGGGAGACTCATCAGAGAGATAGTACAACCACATGACAAGACGGAGAAAGGATATATTGATACAGTAAGTGGAAGGCAACCACAAGTGAACATGATAGGAGGGACACATGTTAGGTATAACCAACAACCATACCATAGACAATGGGCCAGAGTACACCATCCTGCAAGTTGGTTTGACAAGAAAGGATGGCTACAAAAGACATGTCAAGAATACAGGAATAGGAAGATGAATTGGGATGGTTCAGTTATAAACAGGAACAAATATGAAAGGAGAAATATATGTACAGATCGCGAAATTGGGAAATGGAAATGTAACCAATATCAATATAAACAGGGACATAATAGAACATGGAATAACAGGGACAGGACACTCCCGACTTTCAACAGCAACTATGGATCAGGACATTGGGACAGCGTGAATAGGAGAAGAACTAGAATAGATTTGATGATTTTTGTTGGAGACATCAGGAGAGGAGTCAAAGACAAGAAAATACAAATAAATGAAATTGAAAAACAAGAAAGAAAACAACGTATCCCTAAAAGAAGACAAGTAGCTACAGCAATCGAGCTAGCTCATAAACCAGACCCTTGCTCATGTATTGTCGAAATACACAGAAGGAGATATAGAGCATTGGTAGACTCAGGGGCTACTGTAAGCCTTATTAGGTTTGGACTTTATAAACAGATACGAGGCGTAGCTCAATACAGAAAGTCACAAAATACACTTACCTCGGTGTCAGGAGAAAACCTGAAAGTGATGGGAACAGCTATGGTGCAAATGAGAATTGGCAATATGATCGTGGAACACACGTTCACCATTGTGAAGGGGATGACGAGAAATATCATACTAGGACGTGATTTTCTGCTAAAACATAAGGCTCAAGTACATTTTGATACTCACCAACTGAAGATACATGGCGAATGCATCAGGTTACAGGACGACGTATACATAGCGTCCATAATCCGAAACAAAACAACAGTTACGCTGCGACCGAATGAAGTCGGTATTGTTCAAGGCAAGTTGAAAAGATCCCCATATTTCAACCAAGGACAAACGGTCTTAACACTCGACTGGGAAGATGGAGATATACTAGATGAACCCGGACTAGAAATGGTAGAAGGAATAGTACAAATTGGAAAAAGACAACAATTTCCAACGATGATTATAAACACCACGGGAAAAAAACAGTTAGAATACCAAGAGGATTTGTATTAGGAAGGGTACAACTGATGGAAGGTCAGGAAGGAAATATGGAATACCAAGAAAAGCACCAAATACAAGAAACTATGAACAATAACAACGCGCGTCAGAGACAAAATCGGAAACCACAAACAGTGGTGGTACCACAACATAGAGTTAACAACAAGATATACAGAGAGCAGAAGAAAGTGGAAACAAGGAAGCAGGACAAGGTAGGAATCAAGGAAGATGTATGCACACCATTCAGACTCAATGCAGTGTTAGGCGAGAAAAAGCACACAAAAGAGAATGGAATACAGAGAGTTAACGGTGTAACAGAAAAGATGGAAAGAATCAAAATACCTCAACCAAGTATAGAGCAGTTGAGGAAAGAAATAAAAGCCATCCTTGGAAGAACTAAACCAGACATCGTGGTACTAAAGGAGGTGCAGAAAATTCTGGAAGAAAAGTTTGATATAGACTTATCACAAAGAAAGGAAGAAATCTACAAGCTTGTCGTAGACGAAATAGAGGAAGATAGACCGATGGATATAAGAGGCTATATAAGGAGCCATAGTATGTATAGTATGAGAGGCAGTGTTCAAGAAAGATGTACACGGATTCCCAATAACACACCACACTACACGGAAGGACATAAACAACATAACAATACACATGAACGGATAGGAACACGTAGAACTGAAGCAACACAAAAGGATAGTGACTGGAAGGAGTCTAACAGGATAGGAGACAACTGGAGAGTAGGATGGGAAGATGACTATGGAGAAACATCAACAGGTAGTCAGAGTCGCACAATGGCAGGAAGAACACACGTCCATGCAGAACCAGAAACAACATCTGATCGGTTAACCCCAACCCCCCAAATTTTATACAGCGAACAAGAGGAGATGGGCACATATAGGCCAGAAATCTTACACAGCGAACAAGAGGAGATGGGCACATATAGGCCAGAAATCTTACACAGCGAACAAGAGGAGATGGGCACATATAGGCCAGAAATCTTACACAGCGAACAAGAGGAGATGGGCACATATAGGCCAGAAATCTTACACAGCGAACAAGAGGAGATGGGCACATATAGGCCAGAAGAAGACAGGATACAAGTATGGCAGGATACAGAGAGTAAACAGTACAATGAGATTCTAGAAGATACGACAGGAATAAGGAAACAATGGAATAATATTGAAACAGAAATAGATGCACCGTACAAACATACGAGAGCTGCAGAACAAAGAAACAGAGCACAGGAGCAGCAGCTATTGAAACAAAAGGAGCAACAGATAGATACTAAACAACAAAGTGGTGCAAGTCAAACTCAGAATATAGAGGACACATCAGCTAAAGATTCAGATACGCAGGAAGAGATGGAAGAAGAAAATATAAGAGGGATGAAGAGACAGCGGTCGTCATCATCAGACGATTCAGAGGATTACAGAAGGCGTCTAGCAAAGTTGAGACATGTAGAAGAGGTCAGACTAAAGAGGAAGAATAAAGTAAGAAATAGTAGTGTAGCGGAGATGAAGGACATACGGGCAATTGTTCAATATATGGACAGGAAATTTGAAGAATTGGAAAAGGAGAAATATAGTCATAGAGAAGTGCAAAAGGAACTAGATAGAAAGACCAAGGGAACGGGTCAATGGGAAATAGACAGTGTCGACCAGGGAAGGTCGAAGAAAAACAAAGAGGAAGAAGGAAATAAAGATAGAACAAAAATAGAACAGTTAACTGCACTTTGCGCAGATTTAGAGAAGAAGTTGGAAGAGTTAGAAAAGAGACAGGAAATGAATAGAGATGCATCAGAGAAAAAGGAAGATGTCACAGCACCTGGGGCAGGTGATGATATAAAGAAAGCCACAGAGAAGGCGAAGCAGAAAGAGGAAGAAGTTCAGAAACATGAAAGTAGTAGAAGTGCAGATCGACGAGAATACCGATCTAAGAGTAGAGATACTGAGGAGGCAAGTAGGGATACGGGTCGAAGAGAATACCGATCCAAGAGCAGAGAGGCTAGTAATAGGAGACATACGAATCGAGGAGAATACCGATTCAGGACTAGAGAGAGCGAGGAGAATAGGAGAGATAATAGTAGAGAAAGAAGGAGGGATACGGATAGAAGGGATTTCCGATCCAAGAGCCGAGATAGGCTGAGAAATAGAAGTGAGGATAGAAGAGATACGGGTCGACGGGAATACCTATCCAAGAGTCCAGAGGGACTAGATACACAGAGAAATAGAACACATACGGATCGACGTGATTACCGATCTAAGAGCCGGGAGGCTAGGAAAGACGAAGAGAGAGGAAATACGGATCGAAGGGAGTACCGATCCAAGAGCCGAGAGGCTAGAAAGGGAGATAGAAATAGGAGTAGTAGTATGAGAGATACTAGGAGTACAAGTCGAGGTAGCGACAAATTAAAGAGTACAGGGAGTACGAGAAGGGAAGAAATGGAAGATAGAGAAAAACCGAGGCAAACGGTGGATGAAGTAAGAAGTAAGGAGGTTGAGAGAAACTCGGGAGATACAGAGGTAGAGAGGAAGCAAAGTGTTGACGAAGTTAGACGACTAGAAGAAACACAAGATATTGATAAACAGATTGAGTTGGAGAAGTTTAAGGCGAAAGAGGCCATGATCATGAAATTTTTGGAGATGAAGTAGTGAGGAAATAGGGGGAGATAGAGACTATGAGAGGAGAGGACGCATAGCATATGGTATACATAACAAGATGGCGGCGGTTGCTAGTCTTAAAAAGACAAGTATGATTGGTCCATACCGCACTTAAGAAGTAAACTGGGTACACCTGACCAATAGGGTACTGCAGTAGAAGAGACGAGGGAAGGAGATGTAAGAAGTAGATTAGAGGCCATGGTAGTATGGCGGAAATTATGTGAAACGCCGTGGTGACGACGGCAAGAATAGTGCAGACTGACATGTTGGTGAGGCCGTGGAGGAGGACGGCAGTTATGGAGCAATATGAGGTATGGAGGTAAGGAGTAATATGGGGGTGGAGATTTTGAGGAGGCCGTGCAGGAGGATGGCAGAAACATGGATTATTATGGTGAAATGGGAGAAATATGGAGTTATATATTTTGAGCAGTCGTAGAGGAAGACGGAATGAATAATAGAGATTTTGAGATTTTGAGAAACCGTAGAGGAGGACGGCAGTGATGGTGAGAGGTGTTGGGAGATAGACGGAGTTGTGGTTGAGAAATTGGACAACACAGTTATAGAGAGGGAACGAGAGTAGCGGTTATGAGGGAGAGGAGAGAAGTAGAAATTGCAGCGAGAGTCTAGTTGTTTGGAAGCTAGATGCAATCGTTCTACACTAAACATAAAAGTGAACTCAGTAGGTCCGAACGATGGACTATTGCATTGGTGGAAGAGATGAGGAAAGAGGCAGGGAAGCCATAGATTAAGGGAGAGAGACGTAGATGGGAGGAATGGAGAAGTCACAGAGAGGAGACGAAAGGGAATTACGAGACAACTAAAGGAGTATTGGAGAAACTATAGAGAATATGGCGGTAGATGAGGGCCATAGGGAAATGGCGAAGATATAGAGAAAATTGGATAATTAGAAGTGATAATCTAGAGGGAGCTGACAACGGAGTTGAGGAAGATGCAGATTTTTGTTTTTCGGCAGTTGCCAGAGTCTGGTGAAGACTTTGTGGGAAGCGAGGTTTCTCCAAGTATAAGAAATGGAGGTTATAGGGAGATAATAAGGAAGAATAATGAGAGATAGAAAAACTAAGGAAATGAGAATAGAGGAGAGAATAATTATGTTGAGGAAACAGTACACATTGTATATGGTTACAGGTTTCTTTTAACCACAAGGGAAGATGGAAATGAAATGTAGATAACGTAGGAAAGATATGCAACTAAGTAGAACGATTAATGAGATAGGCAGAAATTCAAGATAATTCGCGTAGGCGGGATAATAAACTTGGGAGTAGAGATAAAAGGGATGGTAAATGACTAATGAAGTTAGAAAGGTCTAGTAAGAGTCGTAAAGGGGCAAACGACAAGGTGTAATATGAAAGGAATTGCATTATGTACAAGTTGTAACATGAAAAGAGTTGTATTCAGTAAAATGTATTATATGAAAACTTGTATTCAGTAAAATGTATAATATGAAAACAATTCCATGATGGAAAATGTATACTTTGAAATGGAAATTGTAGACAGGAAGATGAGTGAGGTTGATTAGAAGTGGAGAATGGTGGGTCTCATTGGGACAGAGGTTGAGGAAGAGAGGGATGGAATTGGTAGTAGAAGAGGGAAGGAAGAGAGTGAGTGGAGATTTTTCGGGAAATTTTCTCTGTGAGAGAAATTTTTTTTTAAGGGGGGGGAGATGTGTGAACGGTGGTTTGGTTTTGATAGAGAGAAAGAATGTAGAAAAATGGTATGGATGGGTTTGGTTGCAGATTATTTGTCGTTAATGAAGGGAGATAAGATGTGTAAGATTAGGCTTTGTCTTAAGGGAAGTAACTTAGAATTAAGTCCCTTACAGGTTTGAGTGAGTTGATAAAAAAGTATTGCACGAGAAAGTCGAGATGCGTAAACACATGTTAGGCGTGAACGAAGAATGTTAGAACGGGGTTTTGAAGGAGTCTGGTTTGAGACGCGCTAAGTGTAGGCAGGGGAAAGGTGTTGCTCTCAAGTGTGTAGTTAGATATTGAACGTACAGCGTAAGATTTTATATTGTTGTATAAGATATATTCGGAGCACCAAAGTGTGTGTGTAAGAAAAAGTGTATTTCAAATGAAGGAACAAAACAGGTACGTTTTGACATTTTGATTATTTACTGCGTATGTGGCTCAGCAGACCAGGTCTGAGCAGAGGACAGTAAACAGATGAAATCTTGGTAAAAGTGACAGCCCTGGCGGTTAAGGCCAGTTTCTCGTATAGAGATATAACAAGAAACATGGGAAAAGAAACATAAACAGAAGAACGACAGGAAGTTCTGTCTGAATAAATATATGACATGTTCTATAGCTGAGACAAGTAATAGTAAGAAGACAAGCAAATGTATGTGAAAAAATGGATACTGAGATTGTTTGAAACTGAAGATTGTATTTTGCAAGACTGCCAACCTTGAAGAGAAAGGTTGGGCATACCATTTTTACTCAGTTATCAACGTATGTTAATAAAGTTCTACCATTGATATTTTCACTGCTGTTTTGAGTGGTATCGATTGATAAACAGTGGGTATGAAGAAAAAGTAGAGTCAGTCTGAGTGAAGGAAGTTTCTAGTATTCACGGTTACAACACACTATCTACTGGAAGGGCAGAGGTCCGAATCTTGCAATACGACACACGGCTACAATATCATATCTGAAAAACGTTGACTGTATCTTTCTAGCTTGTGTTGCTAGCTGCCTTTGCTCACTGGCTTTTGTCAGGACATCCTCATTGGTCTTTTTAACTGTCCGTGCTATTCTTATTATTCTTCTGGAAAACTACAACTCTGGTGCATCAGAAATCTTTATGTTTGTTACTTGATTGTCCATAATTCTTCTTCTTCTTCGTCTTCTTCTTCTGCGTTTGTCCTGAAAAGACGTTTGTTACGTTATGTCGCCGTTTACCGCGAAGCTGCGATATTTATGCGTTTCGGTCTGACACATCCGTTTTCAGCATGGCATTTTTGGGAGCTCTGGTTCGCTGACCCTGATGCAAGCAGTCAAGCTATGAGTCGCTGGCTGCATTCATCTCGTGTGCTGCGTCTTCGGTACAGAAACCGTCCATAATTCATGTCTATTGGACAGTGTGACGAGATAAATTCGATCATTCAGTTTTCTCTGTATTTCGTTCCTCTTTTTCTTAATTCTTGTATTTCTCATTTTCTATTCCTCGATCAATTCCTCACGTTTTAATTTCACACTCTACCACTATTTCTAGGCGCAACACATACCTCTACACCCAAATGAATTTTGTACTGTGAATACTGAGTCAGTTTGTCACTCACTAAATGATCTGGTTATTACGAATGTAGGAAATCTAGCGAGTCGGGAATGTCCGGTTGGTTTCTCAACGAAAAACGTCCGTTTATGATGTTAATAAAGCCAAGCTAGACTTACTGTCTCTCGATTTCACATGTGCCTTCTGCTAATATATATATCTGGGTTTGCTGTCCCTGTTTTCATCCTCTGCTACCCGAGCAATTTTTATGGTTACGGGCTTCAGACCTGGGAACGCAGACATTCGTACACCTTCAGCTCGGCTAAACCTATTTATTGATCGACCCGGACCGCTACATCGAGCGTAACGGCTTGTAAATACCAGGTAACAAAACCTCGCAGTGGAAATAAAATGTATGAGGAATCGTAAACATTTTCCTCTAAGTTAGATACGGTAAGATGAATGACACGTTCCTAATTCATAGTGGGTAGGTCTTGGCTGAAATTTATCCTTGGATTTGACAGAGGCATTGAAACCTAGTGGAACAACCAGAGATAAATGAATTCGCCAGCCAAGCTAATTTCACTTTTTTTCATCCGACTCCCAGATAGCACATCAGCAACAGATCGGCGGTGATATTCAGCCAAGAGCTGGATGGAAAAGGCTAGGAAGACGCTTAAGAGCTAATATTATCCATAGTAATAATACTACTCTGAGGACGAGTGTAAATCACAGCAGTAGTATTTCTCCGGTGTATTAAAAGGGACTTTTTTTTTAAAGATTCAGTGCATAGAATACGCTAGAATTAGAAAATAAGCATTACGGGTAAAAATCAGACCAGAAGTTTGGCCTTGGGGAGTGACACGTTAGTGTTGTGAGTATACGAACGAACGAAGGAACTTTATTTTCAAAGGGTTAAGAAATGTGCACGCAGGCCCGTCTAACATTCTGACCTTCCTTTCTCTCGTCTTCCATACTGAATCCATTTATTCTCACATGTACCTTAAATATTACTTAAATAATAAAATAACAAAATAAAATACAATAAAACAAAATTCCAACAATATAACAGTACAATAACAGTTACACAGATATACAGTACCTTATCATAATTAATACTAAACAGTGCAACATTATCTTTAAAACCTACATATGATGTTATGTAATTATTTTATAACATAACTAAATTAGGGTGCCATATAATCTGCACTCATGATGTATTTGAAAAGTCTGTGATTGAATGAATATGGACTAAGCGTGTTTTTTAGGTCGTGTGGAAGATTATTCCACAGATGAGCAGCAGAAAAAGCTAAATTTTTCTTGAATATGTCGAGCCTAGGCTTGGACATGTGTAATTTATTTAAGCGTTGACTGCGTCTTCCGCTGTATTTGAAAATAGGCCACAGATACGTTGGAGCATTCTATGCTAAGTTTTTGTGAATAAATTTGGCTTTGTTGAAAAGAAAGCGCTTTCTTAGTGGTAATATGTTAAGATATGAATATGGGTCTACACACTGTGTGAGATTTTTGTCTGAAACTAGCCGCACTGCTCGTTTTTAAATTAATAGAGTCTTTTAGTGTTGGACATGGGGCAGTCATCCCAAATTGTGGAACAATAGTTTAGATGTGTTTGTATTTTGGATGTATAGAACATTTGTTGTGTCTCCTCATCTAGGAAATGTTTGATTTTAGCTAACTGGTAAACTTCTTGTGCCGTGTTTTTGGTCAGTGCGTGTACATGGGAATTCTAACTTACATGTTGGTCAGTTATGAATCCTAGTGATTTATTTTCGTTTACATTTTCAATTAAAGAGGTTCCAATGTAGAGCTGTAGTGTTGTTTTCAGTGAGTTTTGTAAGTTTTGTCTGTTTGAGATTATCATTCATTATGTTTTAATGATATTTATTTGCATGCAGTTTTTATTGCTCCACTTAATAAGATTGTCTGTGTCGCTTTGTAATAATATTTCTAGCCTGTTGCAACTTTTATCACTAGTATAAATGGTACAGTCATCGGCAAATAGGTCGCAGGATGAGTGCTTGATGTGTAGTGGAAGGTCATTTATGTAAATGGAAAAAAGTAGAGGGCCGAGAATAGAACTCTGAGGAACACCGGTGTCAATAATAGTTGGGCTTGACAAGGAGTTATTGTACCACACTACTTGCTGTCTGTCGGACAGGAATGATTTAAGTAATGTCACTAGTTTAAAGTTAACTTTCATTGTTTCTAATTTTCTTATTAAAACAGCGTGATCTAACATATCAAATGCTTTCCTAAAGTCTACAAAGATTGCTCCACATATGTTATCGTTATTGATGTTTAGGTGTAAGTTGTCTATCATCTTAGTTAGAACTGTGCGGCATGAATGCTTTTGTCTAAACCCTAACTGACTGTCAATTAGCAAGTCATTGCTAACTAGGTACTGTAGTGTGGTTTTATGTATGTGTTTTTCTAGTGGTTTAGAAAGCGATGATAAAAGAGAAATTGGTCTATAGTTATATATATATATATATATATATATATATATATATATATATATATATATATATATATATATATATATATATATATTTATATATATATATGTATATATATATATATATATATATATATATAGATATATATATATATATATATATATATATTGGTCTATAGTCTTATATTACAGACGCACAGAGGTTAATTCCTAAAAGAAGTATAAAGAGACGAGAATACATCTCAGACGAAACACTGAAGTTGGTGGTAGAGAGAAGAAAAATGAAGTCCAAAAAAGATACAGAGAATCATGAGTTGTACAAGGAATACACAAAGCAGATTAAAAAACGAGTCAGACAAGACAAACAACAATACATAAACGACACCTGCAGGAAAATAGAGGAAATGCGCGAACAGGGATTGAGTAAGAATATGTTTTCTGAAGTAAGAACATTGAAGAACAGCAACTTTAAATCATCACCTCGAGCAATAAACGACAAGAAAGGCGACACTCTAACAGAACGTAAAGATATTCTGAACAGATGGAAGGAGTACTGTCAAGAAATGTATACGGAAATAAACAAAGCGGCAGATAACAATGTCATGAATGAAGCGGAACGTGAACCAAAACCTACCATAGAGGAAGTCCGGAACGCAATCAAACAATTAAAAAGTGGAAAATCTCCTGGTTGTGATGAAATAACAGCTGAAATAATACAGGCAGGAGGAGAAGGCAGCGCTCGTATATACCATGCATTATGCTGCAAGATCTGGCAAAGCGGAATTTGGCCCAAGGAATGGAAAAGATCAATTTACATACCCTTGCCAAAAAATGGCAACCTGAAACTGTGCACAAACTACAGAACTATAGCTCTTATAAGCCATGCCAGCAAAATACTATTACAAATCATAATGAAAAGGATGCAACAAAAGCTAGAAACAGAAATAAACGAAGTACAGGCGGGTTTTCGACCAGGTAGAGGCACTAGAGATCATATATTCAACATGAGGATCATCATAGAAAAGTGTAGAGAATTCAACGTTGACCTACATACTTGTTTCATTGATTACACCAAAGCTTTCGATTGTGTACAACATCAGCAGTTATGGGCTATTATGAAAAATATGGGATTTCCAAACCACCTTATACAACTCATCGCACTGCTGTACCAAGAACAACAGGCAGCCGTAAGAGTAGAGGGGGAAACATCAGAATGGTTTGAAGTACAGAAAGGAGTAAGACAAGGCTGTACCCTTTCTTCTTACCTGTTTAACATTTATGCTGAGAATATCATGAGAAACGTAAGAGATGACCAAGAACACACAGAGTTTGACTCATTTAACATCGGCGGGTACCAGATCCCAGAAATCAGATATGCTGACGACACAGTCCTCCTATCGACCAAACCAGAAGGACTTGAACAATTAATTCTGTCCACCAAAAAACACAGCGAGGCCCAGAATCTATACCTAAACACCAAGAAGACCAAAGTATTGACAACAGACAAAGTAAAGACCAAACCAGAAATTGAAATTGATAACGAAGAACTGGAAAGTGTTAATGAATTCGAATACTTAGGATCAATCATCAACAGCTCTGGCGACTGTGCAGTAGAAATTAAAAGAAGACTTGCAATTGCTTCACATAAACTAATACAGATGAAAAACCTATGGCAAGGCACAAGCAAAGAAACAAAGTTACAACTGATCAGAGCATATATATATTCCCAGTAGCAACATACGGCTGCGAGACTTGGACACTCAATAAAACAGTTGCAAAAAAGATTACATCATTCGAAATGAAATGCTACAGAAGGATGTGGAGAATACCCTGGACAGAAAAAAAGACCAACAGAGAAGTACTGCACTCACTAAACGTACAGGAACATTGGCTCCTAAATACCATCGCAATAAGGAAGCTGAAATTTTTCGGTCATATAAAAAGACATAATAGTCTGGCAAAAAACAGTGATGGAAGGCATGGTCCCTGGAAAAAGGGGAAGGGGTCGACCTAGACGACGGTGGACCCAGGACATCACAGAGAGTCTGAACTTGTCTTTGGCTGATGCAGGTCGACTTGCCCAGAATCGTGATGCGTTCAGAGCAGCTGTAATGGAGACAACGTTCTGGAAAGAATACGTCACATGACGATGATGATGGTCTATAGTTACCAAGGTTACTGTTATCTGACGAACCAGGTTTGAAGAGAGGATATACTTTGGCAATCTTAAAGGCCGAAGGAAAATAACTTTTAGCGATACATTGATTATATATATATATATATATATATATATATATATATATATATATATATATATATAAGTTAGTGAATCACTGATAGCTGGTGCGGCATAACGCAGTTTCCGATTACTAATTCCGTCAAGCCCTGGTGAGCTATTATCTTTATCTTTAAGGCCAAGAAGATAGTTATGCACTTCATTAACTGTCATAAAAGGAATGTCGGGTGGAACTGAGTTTGTACATTTGTCCTCACAGAATGCTGAAAGTTTGTCTAAGTCACTAGGGGAATGTGGTATTGTGGATTTCAGACTGTTTATTTCTGCTTGAAAGTGATTGCTGAAGTCTGTGCAAGTAAATGAAGTGTTGGAAGAGAATGAGTCTGATGCATTACGTTTTATCGCTAAGGTGTTAATTGCCTTCCATATTTCCTTACTATTTGATTTGTTCTGAACCGTATTTCTAAAGTGATTTTTCTTTTCTTTGCGAATTAAATATTGCAACTTGTTTCTGTATACCCTGTATGTGTTGCGGTCCTTATTTTTGTGCGCTTGATCTCTCTGCCTCATAGCCTCCAACACTTCCTGCGTGATCCAAGGAGATTTTAATTGTCGTATGACGCGAATTTCTTTAGCTGGTACGTGCGTTTCAAAAACACTATAAAAAATTTGTGTCCAGTATGCAATCGCGTCATTCGGATCAGGAAGTTGGTAAACACGGGCGAGTGGTGCAGTCAGCAAGTCATTTAAAAATAATTCCCGACTGAAATGTTTGAAACTTCTAAATTTAATACTTACATGTTTATTTTTGGGAACTTTACATTTATTCTTTGACCATGTGCAGCATACTGGATAGTGGTCACTCATTGCAATATTAGGGACAGAGCATTCTATGATGTTTTCTGGGCAAGTTACGTAGATGTGGTCGATTAGTGTGGATGATGCTTGTATTACTCTTGTAGGCTGGTTAACTATTTGTTTTAAGTTGTACGATAGCATTATATTTTTCCATGTTAGATTTGAATTGTGTATATCGATATTGAAATCTCCAAGAAGAAAAACCTCCTCGACAGTGGCAAATACATTGTCCATCATGATGGTGAAATCTTCGTACCAGATAAGTCCTGCATTAGGATTTCGATAAAGATACCCCACCAGAAATGGGCCCTGGTTTGGTAGCTTTATTTCCAATCATACACATTCTATCTCTGCTGTCTCTAAGTCGTTCCTGCGGCGAAAATTAAGGGAAGTGGAAATATAACGCAATGTCATCGTCTGTTATTCATCATTTAGGCGACTTTCTGAAAGTCTAAAAATGTGAAAAATTCTTATTTAGAATGTGTGTAAGTTCGGGGAGTTTACCTAGAAGATGGTAAATATTCAGATGACCAAGTCATAGACCATCTTTGTGAAGCCAATGTACATAATTATCAGCCATGTTTGTATACTAAAAAAGAAATATAATTTTTTTTTTAAATTACAAGTTAAAAAAGCAGTCATGCACACACAAAATCGCAAAGTATTTTTACGAATTAATACTTCACCAAATAGTAGAATTCAAGGAAAGAAAAATTGCAGGAAATACAATATTAAAATTATTAATACAACTAAAAAAACAATTTCAACTGAGTAAATTGTCTGGAGTATATGAAATTTGTCACAAAACAATCAGGCATATAACATATCACACCAGAACTGCTCAACGCAACAAACTGAAGTTAAATGAGAGATGGGAGAAATTAAAATTGCCACAAGTCAGACAAGTATACAACACTTCACACCTTAACACCGTTATTTCTAACAAATTAAAGCCAAGCGTGATAATAAGAAATTGAAATTGTAACAAAATAAGCAATCAAAGAAAAATCTTAGAGGCTATTAGCCGATAAATTGAGAATGATCCCAACTAGTAAAAGTCCTGATTATTTTTACCGTTGTATTAAAATATCAACAAATGTTCAAAAGGAGTGAAGGCTTTAGTCACAGAGATGTAGTGAGTTAAAGTGTTTGTTCGTCATTAACTGATGTCTCTGCCTGGCATATTATAGGGGTCACGTTGGGCAGACATCATTAATGCTTGTCTAAGTGACGCAGGGCTGAATTGCATCAGATAGACAAGTTCAGGGTTCCACTGAGGACGATGATAAGGACTAGGGGTGGAAGCATGGTGATCTCTGATTTCTTCCGTCCTTGTTCTAGCGTTGGTAGGACTATTCTGAGCCTGGGACAATGGAATACTGTTGGTAGAGGTATCTGAGTGGGGCTGCCTTGTGTCTAATGGGGGAAACATGGTATCATAAGATTCAACTTCCTGATTAAAAGTGACGTTGTGATAGCTGGAAGGCTGTCTGCTTGCAATAGGTGTGCTTCTTTGTGGGGCAGGTAGGTTGTGTGATGTATTGTGATTATAGGTTGATGTCACAGTAGATTTTTTAGGATTCTCTGTGTGGGTTGAACTGTCTTGTTGCGTCCTTTCTGGATATTTTATGTTTTTGGCCAGGATGCTGCTTCCCAGTGTGGATGTGTGAATTTGATCTCTGTAGAGTCGTTTCTTAGGTGCCCCTGAGTTAGATGTAAAGAATGGGGTATTATTGATGAAGCCGATGCCGTTTTGTTTACAAAAGTTCTGTAGTTTTGTGTTGTAAGTGTCCGCTATGCAACGTTGAAACCCATAGCATGGTGGTATGATTGATGAAATAAAGATGGAGGCTTTGGGATATTTTTTGTGTGTGCTGTAGTCTCCAATCCTGAGGGGCTTAGGCTCTGCTCATTCATGATAGCATTAATTCCTACGTGTAGTGTTGTTTTTGCTATGTTATGATTAATATCGAACTTATTAATTATGTCCAGTAGTCTTTTAATACCAGCCCCCGGCACTATCATAACTGAAACGATGTTTTCTCTTGTAGTGGACATTCTTTCACAATAAATACCTTTCAAGAGAGAGTCACCAATTATAATATGTGTAACGTCACTACGTGTTTGTTCACTTTGTTTTCGATTAGATTTATGCTGCTGCTATTTGTGGTGTTCTTTTTGTGGACTGTCGTGATGGGTCTGAGATTTTTGAACTGGGTTTTCGGGCACTGGAACGTTTTCTGGTAGGGATGCTGTTATATGCTCATTTTCTGTTGAATAATCCTCAAGAACTTGAAATCTGTTGGTAATTTTGACTCCAACAGGAAATGTTGTGTTTGTGAGTGTCTCTTCGTGTTTTTTGTGTGTACAGTTTGGTGGTGACCTTTTTGTTGATTTGGCGTATGTTTCTTTATGGATTCTTCGCAATCTTCTACCATTGTTTGAGGATAATCTGGTTGTCTTATCTTATAGAGTGAGAAGTCTCTCTGCAGCTTTTGATGATGTATTTCATGATATAATTTTCTTCCTTCAGAGATACTATCTCCCTTTTAAGAAGTTCGTTTTCGGCCTTGAGCGATGTCTGTATACTAGACATGAGATCACCAATTAAATTTCGTAAAGTGTCCTCCATATTTTGCATTAGCTCCTAGCAGCACGGCACAGGTAACTTCGAGGTGTCTTCTTTTTGTTGCTCAAGAGATAACGTTTCAGCTTTTCGTATATTTTCATGGTCCATGGGGTATTCGATGGCCAACAAAGGTTTACAAATTGTAGGGGTGTCTGTTATTTTTATCGAATACTGCAGAAGGTAGCATTTCTGATTCTCTGTGAGAAATTGGGCTGCAGCTGATGTTGAGGATGTCGTTGTCGGTAGTAAAGTCATTTATGCCTGGAATAGTTGTGTCTACTGCCAAGTGGGGCATAGATACAGCAGAGTCCATTTTAGTGTTTTCTAACTCAACATCAGTTACAATTTTTGCAGGTTCTTTTAAATCGACAAATTATGTTTCTAACCCTGATTCGATTGCTGCGGCAGTTCCCTGTGCCTTCAATTTGTTCTTAGTGTGGTAAAGATGAACTTTGAGATGTGGTGTTGTTATAACATCTTCTACTAGTGCACCTTTTATGTCTGTTCTTGACTCTACAAGTCATGTTTCGTAGTATTTAATGACAATTATACGAAATGCCTCGTACTGAAAGGTGCTCTGGAATGTAATAGTAACACATTTTCCATGACTTGACAGCTTCAAGGTTATACCGGACCCGGTTCTACAACCTTTAAGTTTTACACGAACAGCCCTCTCTTTGTTCAGATATTTTATGGTAGCATTTTATGGTTGTTGGTCTTAAACGAGCGTCCCTGGGGCCCACTGTTAACTGCGAACTAACGCCTTCCTCCAAGCATGACGTAGTTACATTCCACGGGGGTTTTTATTACCGGTGAGGAACATTGTATACCGGGAAAAGTTTATGATGCTCGACAGCAACGCTTGACCAACTGACCTAAAAACCAATACACTGATATAAAAATCCACGAAATGTGACTTAAACTTCCTGCGTTAAAACTGCGAAATGTGAGAGGCGATCGAAACACGTCCGTCCATGTTAGAGATGTAATGTATGTGTGCATTTTCTATTTTAGACGACAGATAATGATTATTTATCTTTCGGCTTCATTTATTTTATTTCTTGTTGACAGATGTAAATACGCTACCAGTAGCAGTGACCTCACTATATCTGTGTGCCTGTATCAATGTATAACTTTCGTTAACACTGAAGCTGCACTATCACATGTCCTATCACTTGAAGCGTTGACTTAATCCGGTTGATAGCATGACGTAATGCGCTAAGGTGCTATCCATAAAAGACGTGCACAGGAAAGGGGGGAGAGTATGGTATGTAAAAAGTGGACAACTGTGGACATGTGGAAGGGAGGGAGTATTTAAGTTGAAAATTCACAAACCACATAGCAACTCTCACTCACATACAAATCTATCAAGAGTAAGAAACCCTCTTATCTTCGAAAGCTTCTTACTGTTCAGTTAAACTCAAATAAACGTTCTTCGGGTTGTGTCCCTCTTGCCAGACCTTCCAATCCTCCTAGACTCAAAATCTCTAATATGAAGAGGTTTTAACTTCTATGCTCCTGTTCTCTGGAATAAACACCCTTAGTATATTAACTCTCTGGGAACGGACATCACAATTATTGTGATTTCATAATTAGATTTTTTTAAATGTGAATTTATGAACAGTAGAGCAGTGGAATTTTTTTATTAACCTCCCATAGCCATTTTCCAAAGTGGCGGATTGTTTTTACTAACAGTTTGCCATACATTGATTTTTTTATTAATTTTTTTTCTAAGTCATGGTAGATATGGAATTTTGTTTCAGAAGCTAAAATGACCAAAAACAGGCTTTCAATCTTCAGGTTACTTGATTATTTTATACCACTAAGGTTGTTGCACTGCAATGTGCCAGGCCATAGTGCATACAATTCTAGTGATAGGCATATGGCACCATTATCTCATGACTTACCGGGACTTATTTTGCCACATGATCACTATAGATCACGCCTTGACTCCAATAGCAAAAGTGTAGGCCAATTTCAAGAAAGCTAGAGAGACATTTGCTGAAGTTTGGAATCAAAAAGTCATTGATGGCTACAGTGTGCATGCCAAGTATGTGGAACCTAAAGTTAGTAGCAATGCAGCTGACCTTCCCGCTCCAAGCCAGCAATGGTGCTACGACCATGTTCAGCAGTCACAATACTGCCTACAAATTGTCAAGTGCAATACTCTCACATGCTGTGGACAGAGACACACAAATTACAGTGAGGTATTTCGTAAACGATTCATTCCATCGCCACTGTCATTTTACAGAACAAGTTCAGGCGTCAGAAGTTCATCATGTGCAGTTAGCAATGGCACATATGGGTCACTTTTTCACAGAATTGCGGAAGATGGTCTTGAACCACATCATGGATTTAAAGTCATGCCCTTTGACTGTTACTGCTCTCAGTGACTGGACAAATTCACAAGCGTGTATACAGCTTGTGCGGAAAATACTTTCCATCTCATGCAGCTGTCAAAGTGCACAAATCAGTGCATCAGACAGTTACAATTGATCCAGATGACGATGATGTTGGTGATGCAGACATCGCAACAAAGCAACCAGAACAACAAAGTTCTGACACTGGGTTCATTATTGTACGCGGCCTATTCGACTGGTTGCAGTCTGAATTCACTGCTAAATGAACAGCAAACATTCACATTAATATTGTGGCAGTTAAGAGTTACCCTTCAGAATATTGCTACAGTACAAATTGTTTCAAAAGTTTAAGACATCCCAGAAACAGTAAGATAATCAGTTTTAATAAACAATTAGTTTAAGATTATAATTTATAAAATTATGCTTTCATGATCAAATTTCTTAATTTATTTATAATGTTTTGTCACATAATTGTTTGCCTCATTAATTGTCAAGACTTTCATTTTTGGTTGACTGTTGTTTTAATATTGAAAATAATTATTGTGCCGGTTTAGGAGGTGTCTTGAACTTACTAAACACACTGTATTTTGATGTGGATAGTTTTTGCATATATAAATTTTTACAAAGCTTTAGTGTTTTTTTTTGTTGTTGTTACTTACTTGTACTGTAAGATATTAAGTTAAAACTTTCAGTTGTCCGGAACACTGAGATGAGACTTGTATGTTACCAAGTAATGTGCAATATTTAGTAACTCGTGTTTCACATAATTAAAGTCAGTTATCTGCATACAAATGATGTATTATATAGAACTAAACTAAGTTTTAAGTATAGGTAGATGATTAAAAATGTAAGCTTATGTGTGTAATCAAGACTATGTGGAGTGGACGTCCACAAGGTGGAGGGGGTAGGGGTCAATCAAAAGTGGACAGAGGTGGACATGGGGGAGGGGAGTGTCAAAAAATGCCAGAATTTTGTAGACGTCTTTTACGGATGGCCCCTAACAGTAAATAAAACCTGACTTTTTTGTTGTTGTTGCAAGACGGCATATTTTCTCCTGAACAACAACAGACATTTTAAATTCTACCGCGTCCTTTTCAGCCCAGGGCGGTGTAAATGGCTGACCCCAGCAACGCTGAAAACATGAGTTCATCGAGTCGCCAACCGTTAGAAATCTACATTCTTACAATTACAACAGTTTTGAGAAGTGTGCCGTACCTAATTCTACGAGACGCCAGAAGCCCGATCGGACAAAGACTAAGCACTATTCATTAAAAAAAAAACAATCGACATATGGTGCTTGGAAGAGACACAGTCGTTACAAAAACGGTCTGAAGCCAAATCTGTAACTGGACGGATAGACCTACAACTTTCTTGCTACGTACATGTGCCAACTAGACTAACCCTCTGTTGATAAGTGTGCCGAGACTGAAACCAACTTTTCTTACAGTTAAGCTGCTATTAAGTTATTATTTGTTTCTATTTTTTCATGAACTGAATTTATTTATTTTTTAAAATTCAGTACAGAACATTATCTTGCTGTCGATGAAGAACAACTGTTCATAACATCATCAAGGAATTAATTCATTTACTTCAGTACACGCACCTGTATTAATTTTCAATAACGTGTAACTTTGATTTAAATTGCTGATTTGTGCGAATTGTATACTCATTTTATCAGAATAAGTATCTCCATTTTATATTTGTAAATATTAGAATTATATAATTGGTGTCATTACGTCACGTCTCATATTTGTTTTTCCTGCCCTTACGTGTTGGGTCAGCGCTTTCCGTGTATTGATATATTTCTAGTCTTCTTAGTTGTGAGGATGGTGGCACATAAATAAACCTTACGTAAGTTGTTTCAGTTTTCCTTGAAGCTTATAAAGTTGCCATCTCTTAAGTCCTCGGTATCTTACCATCCGGAAATACACTTCTTTTATCTACGAGGCGAAACGTATTCTCAGAGGTATTTCTACATAAAATAACCGAATTCTCATCTGTGACATTCTCGGACACACACCAGATATATAACAGAAAAAACACCATCTTAACAGAAAAAAACACCATCTTTCTTTCTTCCATTAACAAAAATTTGTTGCATAGGAAAATTTTAACTTTCTGGAATGCTTTTATTCCTTTGGTTGCGTTATTCTAGTCTTTAGTTCTGAAAGCGTCTTCCGTCTGATGTTATTAGTGTTCCCAGGTCTCTCAACACTTCTAGACAGACTTGTCATCTAACCACTTATTCTACACAGACTGACGATTTAATCTCCACCATTTCTAGACGAATTAATGATCTAAGCAGACTATTTCTATCAGAACAAATAATGATGCTCCCCCGGAGATGTCTACATGCGGTGACGTGAATAGATATCACTCTTACAAATAAGAACTACCACAGGAAGCAAAAAATCAACCCGTAGATTTTTATCAGATGGCGATGTTACTCGCCACATCTGCATATGAAAACACACAATCTTTTACTGCCTAAAATATAAATGATTTTCTTATTATCTTTTTCATAATTTCTTCACTGCCCTGCTACTTTTTATCTGTTGCTCACCAAAGTATTACTTGATACATTTACTTTACTGTGGTATTACTTTATACCATTTGTTCACCGAGGTATTACTTCATATCATTTGTTCACCGAGGTATTACTTCATATCATTTGTTCACCGAGGTATTACTTGAAACATTTAATTTACCGAGGTATTACTTTATATCTGTTTTTTTTTTTTTTAACCGAAGTATTACTTTCTGCCTTTTCTTCACGGAAGTAGTACTTTCTACATTTTCTTCACCAAAGCATTACTTTTATCTTCCCTCTCCCATTTTTCATAAGAAGATTATTTATACAAATAATATATTCATTCCACTATTCATTTCGGAGTTTAGCATGTAGCGCCTTCTCTTAAAATAACATTTTCCTTTTCATTAAAAAAAAACAACAAAAGAAACATAAAAAAAAAAAAAAAACTTTCGCTGTTTAGAATAATATTTCTAAAACTGCTTTGTCTTCTGGATTTCCCCCACCCTCCCTCCCGTGTCAAAATCAACAGCGACAACAAAACAGAATCGATTTCAGAGTATTATGTTCTCTAAATTATGAAAGCATTTCAACAGAGCAGTATTTCGTCACTGAACTATCTCTCTGATTAATCACTGTGAAGCTCCTAAGAAGATCTAAGGAATCAGATTGGAGCACTGATGGAGTAAACGTATGCAATGAAGATAGTATTATCGTTATATGTCCCCCCCCAAAAAAATAATAATAAATAACAAAGTTGTGAGATGCGAAAATAATTGTCGAGCAAACAATAGCCTTCAAGATCAAAGTGGGTAGACGGGGCATGCTAATAATAGCAGATTCTTAGAAGTTTCATGCAGAACGACAGTATAAACATTTCTTGTTTTAAACAACTTTTTAAAGATGATTCAGAGTGTATTCTATTTTATGTTTTCGACTTTAAATATATTAATTTGAGTCAAGAAAGAAGATAAAAATAATAGGTAAGAAGGTCAACATGGTGTCTACGCCGCGGTGTTCTCTGAAGAAATAGTTATCAGCAATGTTGTAGAGCCCATTAGAAGGGCCGGATTAAATCAAGAAGGGCCTCTGGGTTATTTTGGTGTTTGGGCCCTGCTTAATAGGCAATAATTTAAAAGAGAATTTGGTTCAAACCCCTTAACATGGTAATGGTATTTACTAGTAAAATTAATAGATTTGTATTTTAGTTTGTTAGCATTGCTTACCTCTTTTATTAGTAATTATTTTTATTAATGTTTATTAATATAGCAAATAGTTCATGCGCCGTTATGATTTTGCCGGGGTCTTGTAAGCTATTTCTGTTTTTGCTGTCATTGTCGAACAAAGTACAAACATTTTTTTTGTGTACATAAATTTCTGCATGTTTTAATTTTTTACCTTATGCACGGAGCCCAAAGAGCTCCGGGCCCCGAAGCTTCAGCCAAATTAGTCTAATGGATAATCCGGTCCTGTCCATTAGTCAGTTTTTACAGCTTAAACCAATGCCCTTGTTGAAACGTCAAAGTCTGTTTTTCGTAGCTCGGTATTTTGAAACATTCGCTAATGAGGAAATGTCAGTTGGTTTGAGATAGAGAGATCATTTAGGACCGCCATTTTCTCTACAATTAGTTACTCTGCGAATTATGTAAACGTGTTTTTATGCATGTAGGCATACCTAGAGTCATCCTTATATGACCACAAGCTATGCATAATGCTACAATATACTAATTTGGATGAACCTGTCTGTGAGGCTAATTACACTATCATTTACTCTTGAAATCATCCACACACTTCCAGGGATTACCCTTGTGGTAAAACTTGTTGAGAACCCAGGAATGCACACTGCCGTACCGACAGGTTTGAGAGTTATTTTAGGTTCCGTCTGAGAAGAGTGGATGGTGATAAGTACGTGAGAAACAAAATGTGAGAAATATATTTCACGGGTGAATAGCTTAAGGAGAAGGTATGTCTCTGGAATGAGTAAGTTTCTCTAGTCCAGCCTATCTATACGACTATAATTTAGTACAAGACAACCGTGCCCCTCCTCATACATATAAATATAAGTTTAACTACACACACACACAGCTATGTGACAACAAGACACACAAACGTGAAAAACTACGGTTAATTGGGAATGCTTCTGACCAACACACAAAGTTAAGTTCTTTTGTTGTTTATTATCATTTAAACTTGACAACATCGAATATCTAAAGAAAGATCAAATAAAATCAGATTTACATACATATGAAAATAACAGAATAAATGTGCCCTCCCCCAATTGAGAAAAGGACCCAAAAAGTTAACAACCCAAAGGTCAAAGGTTAGCACTATGTTACAGAATAGACAGTCAAGAAACAAGTTCCTACTAAATGCTACCCAGTAAAGTAAACCATTTTAAGCAAAATCCAATGTTGTAAAAGTTACTGTAACAAAGAAAAATATTCACTCTCTCTGTCATACAGTGGCCACTCAATCACGCTTACCTACTCTTGGTGATATCCCTTGGAAATAAAATTATCCTGAATATAAAATTGCCAGGTTTTATTTCCTAAATTGGCCCCAGTCCATCCTTTAACAAAATAAAGACTAGCGAGGTGGACGCCGAATCTGGTGTTTTAATTTTCCCTGGATGTACAAAATGTCACCGCGAATAGTTAGTGTAGCAAAACGTGCTCTGTTAAAAAAAGAGGAAAATACTTCCAGTATTGGGAAACATCTGGTTGCTAAAAATGTTACAAATGCTGATGATGATAATCCTATCGGCTGGCTCTATGGTGAGTGCCGATTCTGAAACAGCGTAACTTTCTGGATAAATCCGCTTGAAAAAAAAAAACGACTGTCAGAAGTCGGAAATATAAGTGTTTTTTTTGTATACCCCAGTGGGCTGGTAGAATTGAAAAAATATTGCTGGGTTTTGTAAGTCCAGTTAATTTACAAGTTAAATTGTTTCTCATGTATCGTTGGCTCACAAATGAAATTGGTGACGCACAAGCCAAGAAAAAGACAGCATTAACCAATCAGTAAATGCAGAAAAAGCACAAAAGACTGCTGGACGCCCTTGATCAGGTCTGCTAGGAATAAAAGAAACATTTATGAAAAAAATGCTACTATTCTATATAGCTACATATATGCACATAGACGGGGACAAGATGATCTCTTATCCACTCCGTCAGTCCTGATTACATTCAAAAGGCACACGTTGTCTTTAGCCTATCCTATCGCGCGTCACTTAGCGAGTGCAGGTTTGGTTGAGTTATGCAGCCCTTCCTCTCCTGCCCCGGGTCAACGTACAATGTTAATTCTTATTCAATTATCCATACGCGCCTTTACATAAATATCGCCTGTCGTTAATATCTATTAAATTGTCGGCGTCTGTTAGTTTAGTCGTATGATATTAAATAATAGGCACTTAAAATAAATACGCACAATGAAATAAAACGTGAATTATTTTCTGTCACTATCAGTCGCGCCTAGTATATAATCAGTCAACTAGAACCGTCTCTTCTTTTGTGAGAAAGCGGGTGGTGAAAATTAACATTATAACTGAACATCTGGTATAAAATAGCTACGCGTTATTTTATTTCACTAGTTTTAAGCTAGAAAATCAAAGTGAATTATAATGGTACGCTAACACTTTTTAATCACGTAAACACAAATTTCTATTACCAGAAAATCAGAATGAAATCCCCACGAATGCTATTAACGCATCTTCCACAATGGTTCTAGAACTGCGTGCTTAGACAATTCTGAGTGACAACTGATAGCAGGTTTAAGAAAACACAGTTTGTATCTCATCATGTTTCTCTGATCTATAGATGATGTTACTTTTCGCACTATTGTGTATAGCAGCGAACCAGAAACATGAGTTCCCCAGATAAAAGTTTAAGGTCGGCTTCTTGGCGAGGTTTCAACAGTCATCAAATTATTTTCGTGTAACGGGGTTCTCGAAGATTTTCTCCGTACGAATGCCCGCTTCTGAAGATCAAAGAGCCCAGGCCCTGAGTACGAACTTCAAAGCGTACTCGGGGAAAGATTTTGCCCGTGAGTCTACTTCAAAGGGTCTTTGGTTCTTCACGTGCGGTCTGTCAGGTATCGTATGATTGACAGATAAGCTCGCGTGAGAAGACTCGATAAACAAACCTGATTCGCTACCTGTTATGACTGGCAGGTCACGAAAGTTTGTAAACGCTTCGTTTGTTTATGTTCAAGGAAAAGAGGCGTGGATGAAAAATAAGCTTGTGTGAGTAAGACAGGCAGAAAAATGCACGTTTTTGCTAGCAAATCATATAACGCTAACGGGATTACAAAGACTGTCAGATTACCGTAGGCTCTATTTCCATTATACGTCACACACACTAAGCTTGGGGCAGTCACTTGAGCCCCATACGTGATACTTTAACCTGGTTAACTGCATGCAGGAGGATCTTATTATGAACCCAGTGATAGGCAGGGGGAGCTGAGACGTGGCTCTGTGCAGAATGTGACAAGTCCCTGGGAAAGCCCGGAACAAAAGCACAGTATTTTACCTCTGCTTAATTGGAGAGCCCCATTTGATGGCGGAGAATGCAACTTATGCCACTCGCTTCTTACTCCTAGCTTAGGACCAGATGTGACGATCCTTTAAATGCAAACCAAGCTGGAGAAACTGGAGCTCATGACTTCAACTCAGCACGTTTCAGAATGGAAGAAAAGCCACAGGAAAGATCTAGATTTACAGTGTAGATAATACCAAGTACTCTTCAACTTGCTATTGGCTGTAAAAGAACGAGAAGCTCTGCAGCCCTAGTTAAACAACAACATTGCATATTTTTCATGCAACTCTGTGAAATAATATTTGACAGCGAAAACGTCTTGAGAACATGTAAAAATTCCGCCTGAAATTTTAAACATTCCTTTTCTCACCCCCCCCCCCCCTTCCCTCTCTCTCTCTCTCTCTCTCTCTCTCTCTCTCTCTCTCTCTCTCTCTCTCTCTCTCTCTCTCTCTCACAATCTCTCGGGGTTTTTTTTGCCTCCTGCAAGGATTTTGGCGATCAACGACATTTGAGCAGCAGAGAAAAATAATTTTTTAAAAAATATATGTACATCACGGATTTACCGGACACGGAAGTTTCGGTCTCTTTTAACCCGGACAAAATTACAAGAGAATTGACATTCCCGCGGACGCCAGACTAGTTTCCTGGGTTGCCATAAATGGATCTGTTTGTATAACGCGCTCAATTAGATTGTTTAGACTTCAGTTTTTGCTGCTGTTTCGTTTAATTTGAGTTATTATTAGCTTATTTTGTTCAATTTATTCACAGTCACAGCTTCTAAAAAAGATGTAAGTGCCAGTGTGAGTGTCAAGGTGAAACATCAGTCCTTATTGAAACGATGTACCTAAATTTCATTTGATCTTTTAATGTACATTTAATATTAGTTTAAGTTAATTATCTAGCAGTTATGGTGCTTTATATCTTCTATCTACGGTGTCTACACCGCATCCTCAGTATTTCGTGGAAGGACAAAGTGACAAACGTCGAGGTGTTGTCACGCGCTAGCCTTTAAAGCATGTATACACTGGCTAGACAGCGCAGACTACGCTGGCTTGGCCATGTCCGCCGCTTTGAAGATGGTCGCATCTCAAAAGATATCATCTACGGATAACTGGCAGATGACAAAAGAACAGTTGGGCGAACAGTTGAGGTTCAAAGATGTGTGCAAGAAAGATATGAGGGCACTGTACATAAATCCATAAACCTGGGAGGATGAAGCTGCCGATCACACAAAGTGGCCATGCTCTCTACGGCGCCACCTCAGATTCGGTGAAAAGAAGCTTCCTTGGCAAGCAGAAGAGAGAAGGAAACGCCGAAACGAACACTAGAAAATAAAGCAGCTGGTTGCTGTCACCTCAGGGGCGCATTTCCATTGTCATTTATGACTGAAGGGGCTATTTGTTGCGTAGCATTTATGTGTGTAGCATATAAATGTTCTGTGGATGAAGTCACATTTGCTACACAACGTTGAGGGTGTTGTAATTCATCTGCTTCCCAAAGGTACTATGATACTGGCCTTTGCAGAGTAGTGTGCCACCCTCAGACACCAGGGATGATGAGGCGTAGTAACTTGGTGTCTGTAGTCTGGTTTAAGTGTGATGTAGATGTGTATACAAACAGTGAGCATTACGAACAAGGCCATCCACACAATGACGTCACGTTAACTCACGATGTGAAAAGTCAATAAAGCTTTAAACAGCAGTGATGGGTTTTTGGCAATATATATTGTACGCCACAATGACAAAATGCATGGACATCGTTATGCAGAAAACATCACAGGTATTTTCACAACAGTCATTGTATCATCGAAGTAGTCGACTCAACAGGCACAGCAAACAGCATAATAATAATGTACATTATGTGCCTTTTCAAGATATCGTAAACCGCTGTTCATGTAGTCAGGTAGTAAACTTCCCCTTTCCATAAGAGCTAGTAGATATCAACTAGGAGATTAAATCTGGTCTCCTATTTTTGACCTCAACAAGACAGGCATGTCTTTCGAGCGTCACATTATTGTTCTCTATGTTCCTTATACAGCAAAGGTATCAAACCTAGATCCATCAACAAAGTTCAGGAAGCAAGTAGTCCGTAGGACAGGCATCAATCGATGCGTGACAATATAAGTGGATCGTGAGCTGAGCAAACTGGTCATAATATATAGACTTTATAATAAGGCAGGCTAAGCGAAAGTCAACATCACAAGATGGCGATAAAGTCACTTAGCAAAAAATGATTCATTTACCTGTTCATCAGGAATTAAATGAATAATCACATATGCCTCCAGGCATTAGGAATAACATGGAGATATGTCATCTCAAAAAAGGGAACAACAATAATGAGGACTCCTTCCTGAATAAACTAAGCGAAGACTAGCACATAGCTACGTCTCGCCTTACCAGCTTCTCTGCTCAGACTGACCTGGGCGGAAATCGTTTAAACAACGCCACAAAAAGAGACATGCGCAGAACACGCGAATCGAATACAACTCAGCCAGATTTACGAAACGAAGAATGTTCTACGATGTTCGACTAAAGACCTTTTACCTTAAAAGGAAATGAATCTTGAAACATTGCGATTGCCAACTGTTTTCAAAGAACTGGCGATCTGAGCGCTCCATAAATGGACATGACTCAAAAATCGTTCACACAACTATCGGCAACCCTAGCTATCAAGATAAGACAACTTCTTGACGATAGCTATCAAGATTAGACGACTGTAGAAATAAAAGTGACTACAATTCCATGAGTTCCTTCCCATGCATTAAAAATTAACTATAGTCAGAATGCATGGTCAGAATAAGTTGCGACAAGTTTTTAGCAGCAACATTACCGCCACCTCCCGATAAAAAAAAAATGTGCAACATTTTTTTTTTTTAAATATCCAAGAGTAAAACCAAAAGCGGTTTATCAACGCACGAATTATGCGGGGATAACTAATTGCACTGCCTAATATGAGGCTAAATTGACACATAAAGTGTCTGGTGAGAATATTTCTCAACAGATAAAAAATCTGATTCAAAAATATATCGGGGAGGTGCCACCAACACACACTACGCTTGCATGAAAATACAATATAAATATGCAAGTTCATATCATTATAATCAAATAGCAGTGTCATAATCTAATACCGCTTAGAATGGATGTACACATCTGATATTGAATGTTAAATATTACATTATCTAAATGTTTAATATTACCATTACACAATGAAATTAAACATAAATGACGATCCAGGACACATCTCCTGTCGTTCCAAAGAAACTGTACAATGTGGAACTCTCCATGTTTGACAACAGAAAGGTAGCTTCTCAGATCAACAAAAAATGCTGAGAAAAAACAACCAATATAATTCTATTTAATAGCCATTAAGTTTCATACTATACAATACATTATTATTAACAATTGTGACCGAGTGAACTTTCGGCCCTTATATTAACTACTCAGTCTTCTTCTTATATTAAAGATGGAACAGAAGAAGATGATAACAAAGCACAATAGTATGTGTTCACCTAAAGTGAGGACAGATGTGCTAATGTATTGTAGTAATATAGGTGTGTTATGGCTCTGTCGTATATCTAGAAATAGAACAGAAGTATTAGTTGGAATCATGTGGGCATCTAGACAGAATGTCAGCCATCACATTATCCGACTCACGGATAGCTCGTACCGTGAAGTGAAAAGGTTGAAGAGCAATAGCATATCGAGTGGATCTCGAACTCTTCAAGTTCTTAGTCTGAATAGCTGTAAGAGCTTTCTGATCAGTTTCTAGAATGAAATGTGCGCCCAGGAGGAATCTTTGTAGTTTGAGAATAGACCAAACCATAGCCAATAATTCACGGTCTAAAACCGAGTAGTTCCTCTCTGCCGCATTTAGTTTTCTAGAAATGTACATGACAGGAAACAGAGTTTCAGCATATTCCTGCATAAGTGCTGCTCCGATCCCAGTGGATGAAGCATCACTTCGAAGAACAAAAGTTCTATCAAGAGTAGGTAATCTTAGGATGGGAGGAGAAGAAAATATATTTTTAATCTGGTCTAAGGAAGATTGACATTCCTGAGACCACCGAATCAGATTAGGCGACCCTTTCTTCAACAACGTTGACAGAGGTGCCATTATCGAAGATAGATTCGGAATAAATCTCCCATAGAATTGAATTAACCCCAAGAGACTCCGGACTTGTTTCTTCGTCTTAGGTACTGAGATGTTCAATATTTTCGAAGTATTGTGGTCTTCTGTCTTCAAGAGACCATGACCAACACGATGACCCAAGAAAGAAATTTCACCAAAACCAATATAAGCTTTAGAAGGTTTTGCTGTCAGATTATACTCACGTAGAGTAGACAGTAGGTCATATAAACCCAGATAGTGATCTTCCCAAGAATCACTGAAGAGACAGATATCATCTAAGTAAGCGATGACATCTGAACGATGAGAAAGAATTCGACGCATCATGCGAACGAAAGTAGCAGGGGCGTTCATAAGACCGAAGGGCATTACATTCCATTGAAATAAACCCCTAGGTGTAGAGAAAGCAGTCAGAGGTTTGGCATGATCTGCTAAAGGCACTTGCCAATAACCTTTTGACAAGTCAAGTTTAGTGAAGAATCTAGAATTAGAAAGTCTAATAAGTAGATCTTCTAGTAAAGGCATAGGTTCAGCATCGAACTTTGTGACTTGATTTAATTTGCGATAATCAACGCAAATTCGTATGTTCTTATCTTTCTTCCGAACAATAACCATGGAAGAAGAATATGGAGAAGTCGATGGTTCAATTATGTTTAATTGGATCATTTCATCCAATTCCTTTTCCACTTGTGACTGAAAGTGTATAGGGATAGGATACGGCCTAACCCTAATAGGATTATTGTCGGTAAGAATAATGTCATGTTCTATGACATTCGTGTGACCAGGGATGTCGGTTAGAACATCCTTAAATGTCTGTAACATCGACGAGACTTGACGATGTTCATCAACAGAAAGATTAGGAGGAATGGATACATCTTTCCAAGATTCCATAGAATGTAGTGGAACCACTGGAAGAGGAAGATCGACATCAGAAAAAACAGATTCCTCATCCTGTATGACAGACAGGGATGAGTAATGACCATGAGGTACAGAAGAATCGTCCGTTGCCTGGAAAATAGGCAGCAAATAGTCTGGACGCTCATGAAATTCCGTCAGCATGTTGATATGGAAAGTTTTATGCTTTCCATCTATATCGACCACATAGTCAACATCGGAAATTCGTGAGACTATTGCATATGGACCTTTCCATGCAATCAGAAGTCTATTTTCCCTACTGGGGAGTAGGACGAATGCTTTGTCACCTGGACAAAGTTGTCGTAGACATCTGTTCTTGTTAGCAAACTGCCTTGCTTTTTTCTTTAGCAATTTCTGACGAAGCAGTCGCTAGTTTGCATGCCTCAATGATCTTTTGCCTAAGAGCAATGACATACTCATATGAAGATTGAGTGTCATCACTAATATCATCGGCAGTGATGAGATCGTGTAATAAAGACATAGGGCCGCGCGGACGCGCGCCAAAGACAAGTTCAAAGGGAGAAAATCCTGTGTGCTCATTTGGGACCTCTCTATAGGCAAAGAGAGCCGCAGGTAAAACCCTGTCCCAATCTTGAGGATGGTCTTCAGTTATCTTACCAAGTAAAGTCTTGAGCGTTCTATTCAGACGCTCAACTAACCCATTAGACATAGGATGATAGATGCTACTGAGAGATCTTTTAATGTGTAAGGTAGACATTACTTGAGACATAGTATCAGATATGAGTTGAGTGCCATGGTCTGACAGTATTTCTCTGGGGAACCCCAAGCGAGAAAATATCAGCCAAAGAGCATCTGCGATATCTGTAGTAGATATGCTCTTTAGAGGGATAGCCTCTGGCCAACGTGTGCACATATCGACACATGTAAGGATAAACTGATGTCCTCTGGCCGACTTTATCTTAAAAGGGCCAATAATATCTATGGCCATTTTTGGAATGGCCGAATAGGGATGTCAGCAGCCTGGATAGGCGCAGCATGTCGTGGTCCTCTAGATTTGACCTCCTGACATACCTGACATGATCGGCAGTATATACGAATGTCCTTGTTAACAAAGGGCCAAAAGAAAGCCGCAAGGACTCTCGACTTTGTACGGGAAAATCCCATGTGTCCAGCACATTGCGAGTCATGAGCATGCTGCAATATTTGCACTCTCATACTCTTGGGAACAAGAATTTGCGAATGTGCTGACGTAGCCGAGTCTTGTACCATACGTACAAGTACGCCGTTTTTCATTTCTATCCAAGATTTTCTTTGTGTATCCTTATTTGGATCACCTTTCTTCGCAAGAATGAAGAATTTTTTTAGCGTAGGATCTTCTTCTTGTAATTTTATGAACGAGTCACGAGAAATAACCAAGGTACTATCTTGGCTATGAACTTCATTATTATTATCCAACGAAGTTTGTGGTGTTTGTAGAGCTTGTGCTCTTGTAACCACTGCATTGGTAGCTTGCATATTATCATCTTCCCAAGCAGCAATCTGCTGTGGGGTACATTCCCTAACTCCGTGGATACGACCAATAATAAGGTCCGCAATTGGATTAGGTAAGAGACAGGCATGCACATCTCCTGTAAAGAAAGGAGTGGCAATGTGGATTACAGCAGTAGGATATTTCTCTAGAGTGCCGCCAAATGTGACACATTTATAACCCTTCCTGTCGCACAGGATGGATCTACGAGCGATTGTCTAACACCAATAGTGGTGCATCCGGAATCGAAAAGTAGTGAGACCGGAGTATCATTAACAAGACCCTTATGTAGGATTAGAGAACCTCTCCCGTCATGTGCAACCGAAGCAGGAAGAGCGGGGAGAGGGTGACCACAACTCAAAGTCGATATTGTAGTTGGTTCGAACAAAGTACTGCATTGGGGGCACTTGTTTGCTCTCCCAAAGTCAAAAGAAGAACAAGTGACAGCGTCAGAGTTTTTATTATCAGAAACCTGATTACAGGCTCCCTGAGATTCTTGTTGAACCGAGTTAGCCTGCTGATATCTCTTTTTTTTTTGTTTTGAGATCTACCGCGACTACCGTTACCTCTGAAGTTATCACTGTTGTTATTATCTCTGTAGTTATTATTGTCTCTATTATAACTGTTATCCTGTTTCGAATTACAGTTTCCATGATTATTATCATGTCCACATTGATGTGAACATCTATTTGTTTGGTTTTGAGGTCTACGCGAGGAAAAGCCTCTGTTACCATATCCTCTTCTGAAATGCCTAAAATTATTAGGTTGGAAGTAACGAGGACTGTCAGCTCGTCTCCAATTCTTCGACGAAGAATCACCCTGAAATTGATTTCCATAATTTTGACCGTAACTACGGTTAATTTTCTTATCAAAATTTTGTTGGAATCTATTACTAGAGTTTTGACCATAAGGTGCTGCCGAAGCAACTGGCAGACCTTCTTTTACTTTAGAGTTACCAATGGTTACGTGAGGATGCGCAGTTATATACTGGCTACAGAAATCTTCCATTTCTTTTATTGTTTTAGGTTTACGTTCATGAAGGAAAGCAAGGAAAGACTCATTGACAGAAGACATGACTTTGTCTCTAAGTATTAAGTCCATAAGTCCTTCATAAGTTTTTTCTGTCTTAGACAGCTCCACCCAACGTAAAAAAGTAAGACGTGTCTTTGAAATGAATTCAGAGAATTGCACACCAGTTTCTGGTAACATATTTTTAAATTGAAGACGATAGCCGTCTTTGTCAAGTTGGTATTTTTTTAACAACATAGCCCTGACAACCTCATAGTTGTTCTTGTCAGGCTCATCTACCATACTTAACATACTCAAAGAATCACCTCTAAGTATTTTGGACAAATGATAAACCTGCAATGATTTATCTATGTTATGTACTTTACATGAAGTTTCAAATCTGTCCAAATAGAATGTAATATCGTCGATGGAAGCATTGAATGGTGGTAGGTTAAGTTTGAAAGTGCTTGCATTAGTCTTATCTGAGACCTTATTTGCATCATTAGCATTACCTATGTTCATCACCCTTAATTTCTCAACTTCCAAAGCTAAGAGTTTTTCTTCATGCTCCATTTTTGCTTTTCTCTCTTCAGACTCTCTTTGTAACTTCCTTTCTTCAGCTTCAGCTGGTTTTTCTAATCTTTTATTTTTAGCCCTAATTTCAAGTCTTTATTTTCAGCCTCAAGTCTTTTCTCTTCAGCTTTTGCTTCTGCTTCTCTTTTTTGTTTTTCCATTTCCATCTGGAATCTTTTTTCATCCACCTGCATCTGCAGTTTCTTTTGTTCAGCTTCCATTGCTTTATCATATTGAGTAGTTGCAAATTCTTCTAACTTATCACCAGTCTTCCCAAGCAATTTACCCTGCTCAATAAAGTGCTCAAATGTAGCCATGATGAGTAATAATATGAGTCCAAAACCTGAAATAATTAATTATCTTATTTCAAATTTAATTATAACAAGTCTTAAATGAAGCACTTGTTTACTCACAACACTATATTATTATCCCAATCTCTGTGGGAAACAAGTCTTATATCAAAGAACTTGTGTATAGACCTTTTTGAAATATCATCAATCAACTCTTGATCATAGGTGCACTTCCCATTCAATAGTGCACAATACTATTCATCATTTATTAATCATAAGTGTAGTAGTAATGCATAAGCATAACCCACTATTAAATGTGAATTAACTACTATAAGTCTAACCAATGACTATATAAACACTATCACGATGTAAACAATAACAATGTAAACTTTACACTGTAAACAATACAATGCAAACAATACAATGTAAACAATAACAAAGATTTAGCAACAATACGAAAACATTCGTAGAAATCAACAAAAAATAAAGCGAAAATTAAAGAAATATCACAAAAAATGTGATGATATCTACGAGGATATTAGACAATACACATAACACCACAGTGTATAAACAAAAATGTTGTATGAAACTAAACTATAGTAAAGAGGAGGCTAACAAATACAAACAAATCAAAACAAAACTAAAGAATGTGAAGAAAATCCCGAAAACAACACTGACCATATCGTCACAACTAACAAAAAATAGCAACAGAAGTCGCTTTGCAAATTCCAGTATCGGAAATTTGCACACCCTACAGAAAACGCTCACGATAGACGACCTCTATCACGTGGTATGATCTAAGGGAGACTCCGCCCAACCGAAAAACCCGCAGACACATAAACATATAAATATAAATATACAAAAAACATATAAACATATAACATGTAAACAAAAGAATGAGATGAAACACAGAAGACTCAGTAGAAGTATAAGGGCACAGTTCACAAACAAACAGGCCACTTAACTTATGGGTATCCAAACGTCAGCCACAGCAGAAAAAACAGATGACAATCAGCGTCCTAAGGAATGAAGATCCAACGATGATGGTACATCTGGACTGCTCCAACTGCCATGACGATGGTACTTGAGCTTCTAAACAGTACAGGTAGTGTAAATAACGGCACTTGACCTTCTTATTCAATCGTAAATTGCTTGAATCGGTACTTTGCCTTCTTATTCAACCGTAAATTGCTTGAATCGGTACTTTGCCTTCTTATTCAATCGGCACTTGACCTTCACAAACGACAGCAACACGTTTCAACTGGCAATGTATGACTCAACGCCGGGTACTGCCATAATTCTGTATGTAGATGTCTTGAAAAATCGCTGTATGTTGATATCTGGAACGATGTAGTTTGTTGAATTCTTGTTGAATGAAGTGGGTAAGGGACCCCGAGTATGCTGGTACCAGAACAAACCAGCTTATGGCCACCAAATGTTGCGTAGCATTTATGTGTGTAGTGTATAAATGTTCTGTGGATGAAGTCACATTTGCTACACAACGTTGAGGGTGTTGTAATTCATCTGCTTCCCAAAGGTACTATGATACTGGCCTTTGCAGAGTAGTGTGCCACCCTCAGACACCAGGGATGATGAGGCGTAGTAACTTGGTGTCTGTAGTCTGGTTTAAGTGTGATGTAGATGTGTATACAAACAGTGAGCATTACGAACAAGGCCATCCACACAATGACGTCACGTTAACTCACGATGTGAAAAGTCAATAAAGCTTTAAACAGCAGTGATGGGTTTTTGGCAATATATATTGTACGCCACAATGACAAAATGCATGGACATCGTTATGCAGAAAACATCACAGGTATTTTCACAACAGTCATTGTATCATCGAAGTAGTCGACTCAACAGGCACAGCAAACAGCATAATAATAATGTACATTATGTGCCTTTTCAAGATATCGTAAACCGCTGTTCATGTAGTCAGGTAGTAAACTTCCCCTTTCCATAAGAGCTAGTAGATATCAACTAGGAGATTAAATCTGGTCTCCTATTTTTGACCTCAACAAGACAGGCATGTCTTTCGAGCGTCACATTATTGTTCTCTATGTTCCTTATACAGCAAAGGTATCAAACCTAGATCCATCAACAAAGTTCAGGAAGCAAGTAGTCCGTAGGACAGGCATCAATCGATGCGTGACAATATAAGTGGATCGTGAGCTGAGCAAACTTGTCATAATATATAGACTTTATAATAAGGCAGGCTAAGCGAAAGTCAACATCACAAGATGGCGATAAAGTCACTTAGCAAAAAAGGATTCATTTACCTGTTCATCAGGAATTAAATGAATAATCACATATGCCTCCAGGCATTAGGAATAACATGGAGATATATCATCTCAAAAAAGGGAACAACAATAATGAGGACTCCTTCCTGAATAAACTAAGCGAAGACTAGCACATAGCTACGTCTCGCCTTACCAGCTTCTCTGCTCAGACTGACCTGGGCGGAAATCGTTTAAACAACGCCACAAAAAGAGACATGCGCAGAACACGCGAATCGAATACAACTCAGCCAGATTTACGAAACGAAGAATGTTCTACGATGTTCGACTAAAGACCTTTTACCTTAAAAGGAAATGAATCTTGAAACATTGCGATTGCCAACTGTTTTCAAAGAACTGGCGATCTGAGCGCTCCATAAATGGACATGACTCAAAAATCGTTCACACCACTATCGGCAACCCTAGCTATCAAGATAAGACAACTTCTTGACGATAGCTATCAAGATTAGACGACTGTAGAAATAAAAGTGACTACAATTCCATGAGTTCCTTCCCATGCATTAAAAATTAACTATAGTCAGAATGCATGGTCAGAATAAGTTGCGACAAGTTTTTAGCAGCAACACTATTATTATGATGCTTTAGAGACATAGAAGGGTGTATCATTAGTGCGTCAGAGGTGTAGTGTTGAATTATTATAAAGTAACCTCGGTTGGTCTGGAAAAGTTGATAATCCGGCAAAAGGAACCAATGTTGCCGGAAAAGCAGCGGTGTAACATATGTATTTTATGTACATGTGTCGTGGTTGAGTTAAAGTGTAAGAGTATTTATAAAAGATAAGGTATCTCTCTCTCCAAGCCTCAACACACTTATATAGTCTAAGCACCGCCCGCTCTCTCTCTCTTTTCTCTTGTCAAAATAGAGACTATAGTAAAGAGCTTGTAATAATTAAGTATAGATGAAAGGTCGTGAACAGCGCATTAATAAATGAGTAAAATTTATTAAAGAAGAAATATATCTGAAAAATAATGCATATCAGCACAAACAACATAAAAATACATCAATAATCACAAATAGGAAATTACACACCAACGAACACACAAACCACCAACATAAAACCTGTAGAACACCGAGAAATGAATAAACTGAGTTCTAATCCGTCCGCTTTCGTGGGACCAAATGCAATAGCTCCAGTAAGTGTCTTTACGTGTAGAGATCCTCCATAGGTGATGGAATAACATAAATAAATCCACTGTTGGCGCTATCGTTGGTGACACCCTAATGGCGAGATAGGCTATAGCTGACTCTGTCTATCTTCGGCTGACCGCTCATACGTGCGGAGGTTTTGGATGACCCGAAAAAACACACACAAGACGAGATTTCTTTAGGACAAACGGTCCCTTGCGCTATTATCCCGGCGCATGCAATTTGACTTGCGAACTTGGTGGTAAATCCGGTTTGGCTGGCTTGAACTAGTGTTGGTAACTGGGGTGCTCCGTTTAAGCACATACCTGGTGTATTTGATTCTGCTGAAGACGCTGGGTTGATAGATGTGTTGGAAGCCACAATACTCTGACTGGTGATCAAAAGGCGAGTAGGAAACTACTACTGCAACATAAGATTTCAAGAATTGCGATGGCTCGTTGCACACTGCGTGAGCTTATTTCCCGTTAGAGGGATAGGCGTTGACAAAGGGTTGTATTTCAGGTAGGGGTGACAACTCGTGGTGCTAATTGCGTTCAGGAGCCGTGAGAGCGATGAGAATGTTACGTTCGTCGCCTGACTGGACTCTCTTGCGATAGCAAATGCAGTATATCCTGAAACTGAGACCCAAAAAGAGACGACCTTTACATCAAGCAAACAATAAAACCACAATAACGTTATACTAAACAGTTATGCTCCACTATGGGATTTAGAATTATTTTAATCATTGCTATGATAGTCTTGGGCTGTCCTTTATCCCTATAAGTCACTCTTCTGTTACTTCCACTCTATCAATTATCAGCATGCGCCCGCATAGGCTAATATATTTTGTACATACATGTACCTGTCAGTAAATGTTCTGACAGCAAAATCTACTCCGTCTTCTTTCAACTCAACATAAGGGATATCTAACCAGCTGACTGGATATGCTATTCATCTTACAACATTAAGTGAATTTACATAAAAATTACAGCATTTGACATTACAAAATAAAAGGTATGCGCCCCTTGGGGAAAAATATTAACATCCCACAAATGAATACATAGAAAAGGCAATGTTCTTGCTATAATAATACAGTGGTGACTGAAACCTAAGATATAATGTTATCTACGGCTGGAGCCTGCTTTTCTGTGAAAGTTATAAACTGGTGTCTAACTACACAAGTAGGCATATAAAATTTCCACACAACCATTAGAAGTTTCTATCAGAAAGCAATAAGTGACTATCTCCTATAATTCAGTGTTATGGTGCCTGCACATCACTATTCAGTTTTAAGTGAATAACCTACACCGCTGATATTTCCTTACAGTAATGACAGTTAATTTAGCCTACTCTTAACCCAAGGTAAGCACTGTACTGACTGATTCTACGCCTAGTAAGTATCTGTTATCGTATGTCTACCATTAACCCATTGTAAACAATACACTGACACCTGGCTTAAGCTCTCCTGTTAACTAAGGCGGTAGACGGCGCTACATTATCACTGAATTAATTAACCGGAGAAATCATCTAAATGAATTCAAGTCACACTCCTATCAGATATATACAAACTAACTTGAATATATATATATATATATATATATATATATATATATATATATATATATATATATATATATATATATATATATATATATATATATATATATATATATATATATATTATAATAGATGTCTACTTACCCCGAGAATGACGAGACTATATAGGCAATAACATTTAGTTCTGTGTTAACGTCGCCTTAGTCTCATTTGGGTCATCCCGGGCAGGAACATTTTACGAGTGTGTCTGACTGCTTAAAACCCCCTACTCTTATAGTCTACAAATGACGCTACCCCAGGACACCTGGCATGGCCGGTTTCTACAGATGTTCGGCGTATAACGTAATCAAGAGTAAGACAAATGTTATTCTAGAGGTATACATCAGAAGCAACAACCGCGAGAAAGTTTCCCAGATAGACAATACATAATATTATGGTCAGGGGCCACAACAAATCTCTCAGAACGAACGTGAGTGTTATCTCCCCTTTTGATCTCGCTACCAACTGTATTAGGCTAGCGGGTTCCCTTCAAAGAACTCTTCCTCGCTGGAGATCAAACCCGTTACGCGCAAGAGACATTCCTCTGGTCAGACAAACGCCAGGTGCAGTTTAGATAATATTATCGTAAGCTGACCGCTACTGACCAGTGGGGAATTTATAATGAGGCCAGAACGAAAACAAAGCCGCTGGGTGGGGTCTGAGAGGGGAATAATGGGCTACGTAGGTAAAATCCGAAAGAAAAGAAAATACCAAAAAGTCGTGAAAATCAGAACATTAAAAGAGTAATAAAAATTGGGACGTGATGGTAAAATAAATTAAAAGTCACCGTGACAACATGTACCGTCTTTATTTATACAGTAGAACTTCGATAATCCAATCTAATGGGGACAGTTCAAATTTCCTATTTGTTCGGATTTTCGAACTTATCAAAAAAATGTTCTGGTGACTATTGTTATTGTTGAACAGAATCGATATCATTGCACCCCAGGTAAACCATAGGTGCTCAATCTCCCTCAGTAAATGTCGAAGAGTGTGAATGCTAACTGTTCCTGTAGCTCGTTTTGTAATACACAACAGATGCATCTTCTCATACGTCCATCTTTGCTTGCCTTTCGTTTGATGCAAAATTCCAACAGTCTTAACCCTGATGATTCATCTATTGCAGTATCATTCTCTAACAGGCGATCATTAATTGTTCTCAGTATCTCTCCCTTATCCATATCCAGTGTCTGCACTGTGGGTGCTCTTGATGCTAGTCTGTCAGCTCTCTCATTACCGCGTACCCCTGCATGACCAGGATAGTAGATTCACACCAGCTCCTGCAGATTCGAAGCTTCTATGAATGTTTTCCATTCATGCCGTAGCCAACGATTTTCTGGTAGCTAAAAAAACAAGGATATAGTAATAAAAACTCCGAGATGTTGTTAACATATTGTTTATTGATAGCTATAATTAAGCTTTTAACTACACCACTTTCATTATTTCTTTGGTACCAGGTCTTCTTGTCTTTACAGCACGAGTGGTTAATTTGGACACCATTCAGTTGGCTGCTCTTACCGATCTATCGCAATCTCTAGCGCAGTGAATGCCTGAACATGAATATGGCCATCAAGTTTTAATGCAAACTAAAGTTTATTTTAATGCTTTGTTTTTAACAGCTGGAATGGTAAACTTTCCAACCTCGAACAATTTTGTTAAACAAGTAACTGCAGTAATGCCAGAATCAAATGATAATCATTGAACGAAAAATCTCACACTGTCTCGACTAATCATCAGAATAATAAAAATTGTCGATTGCCATTATCTTCAGGTACACTGCACACTGGTACTTATCTTCAAAACTTTGAGATGAAACATCACTGCCAACAATGCATTACTAGACATCTGTCTTTGGTTGAAATCTAGCAATATATAGATAGATAGATAGATAGATAGATAGATAGATAGATAGATAGATAGATAGATAGATAGATAGATAGATAGATAGATAGATAGATAGATAGATAGATAGATAGATAGATAGATAGATAGATAGATAGATAGATAGATAGATAGATAGATAGATAGATAGATAGATAGATAGATAGATAGATAGATAGATATGGGAGAACAATATATCACAGGGATTCTCCATTTTACAGAGTACTCGCACCCGCTTAGCTTTCAGTAAGCTTATCCGTTCCCACTGGTCAATATGAAAGATAAAATAATTCTAGACTTTACCATGCATATCATCATCATTATCATTACTCTTGAGCTCCCCGAGGAGTATGGGCCTTCAACGAACATAGCTCAAGTCTTCCTGTCTCGTATCATCAACTCAAGATCTGTCCATGTCTTTTTATCTCAAGATCTGTCCATGTCTTTTTATCCCATTCATTTCTATCTCGAACTCTGTTCTCCGTATGTTCTTTGGTACCCGACAAGAAAATTAATAAACAGTTCAATTAATTTTTTTTTTAAAGGACACTTTATTCGGTATACACAATTTTTATTTCCATAAAGTTATTGAACTTTTTATTAGAGAACAGTCAAACTAAATTAGTGAGACCCTTGATTGTGCTTCTTATAAATGTGGTGAAGTGGGAGGTTATAAATATTTATAGGGGACTTAGTGTACTGACTGAGATCAGCTGTGAAGGTATCTATATCTAATAAGAGTAGTGTATTATAGATAACCTTACTTGCTGCCCCATATATATATATATATCTCAGTCAGAATTATTCTGGAATAGTGTGATGACTACGTTGTATGTCTAGGGTATGTGTATGATGAAGTGTAAGTCATAACAACAACAGACAGATAAACAATTTAATTTATTCCACCACACTTGACAACACTGTGACACTCACATACATATAACACTCTAAAGGATATCTTAAAGGAGTCACTGATAACTTTTCAAATAACAATATGTATTCATTGCTGTCATGAATGAATATGTGTCCTGATTCAAATACAAAGGGAACCAGGAATCACAATCAATTTTAATTACAAGTTATATGTACAGAATTTCTCAATATGAATATTGTAGTGACATATATTATTAAAAGTATCCTATGTGTGTCAGTTGTGTAGTAGTAATATGAGGTAATACTGGTTTTGTTTTGTTCAAGCTCTGTTGGTATTTGTCATCATGGCTTCAATAGTTTGTCTTTATTGGAACTAGTATTGGAGATGTTCTCAGTTCCTGATATTAAAACAATTTACTTCCCCTCTTAAGTTTATGTTACAATGTTATTTTAAGATGGGGTACATAATTTTGAGCTCAGCTGGCCACATCAGCTTATCTTGCGTGATGGCGGCAGGAAAAGACTCCTCTGCTCGATTTCTCCCCTGTGCTCTGGAGACACCTCACTGATAGCTAAATGGACCAAGGAGTATGCTGTCCGACTCTGGATTCAGCAAAGCTCTGACCAGGTGCTGCTCAATACCATCAAGACCACGATCCCTGAAAACAAGAAGGATGTACCTTCTACTTCATAACTAATTGATACTCTAGTTCTACACTGAGCACAATACATCACAAACATTGAGTTCAGAGCGTTA
Organism: Oreohelix idahoensis; assembly: GCA_024509875.1. Lineage (NCBI taxonomy): Eukaryota > Metazoa > Mollusca > Gastropoda > Stylommatophora > Oreohelicidae > Oreohelix > Oreohelix idahoensis. The sequence continues at coordinate 123,265 of JAMPIV010007860.1, read as the reverse complement.
GGCCAACTGTCAACTTCATCTGAAATACTTTATACCAGTATTTACCTCCTTAATGGTTACTACGCCTCTGCAATTCCAGCATTATTTCTTTCTAGTCAATCATCTAGGTGTCAGTGTACTGTTTGGCCATTCCATGCCGTTTTACTTTCCTCCGACACCTTCTGTTCAGGCTGGAGCATTATAGGCTTTACATCATGTTTGCTACTGAACTACACATATATACAGGCATAAATTAACAATTCACATTCAATTTTCATTAAAAGATATTGAATATTTCAAACCTACCACAATTCATGGAAATACACAGATACGTTGACTAGCAATGAATTCTGGCACAAATACTGGCACAAATTCCCATCTGCTTATGTTCCAGGCTTTTATTTAGCAAAAATATGAGCTGGCTTCAACGCACTGTTGCTTTATCAAGCTTATTTGAACTAGTGGTCTCGAACTAACGCTCCTAAGTGATTATATCAGCGACAAGTGTTTGAAAAAATTTTACCTTCCTACGTCTCCCCTAACAACCAAAGATAGTATTTATAGTCCGACCAATCGTGTTTAGTCTTATATTTGTTGCGCTCCAATCAATTTGGAGTTTACATGGTAGGCTATTTCCGTACGCAAGGTTTTTTTCAAACACGTTATAAAAAAAAATTTTATGAGCAGAAATGATTTCATGCTGTCAGGCATCCCCACTATTTTATTTTGGTTATAACTTGTTAATTCCTAGACTATTTGCGTAACGTTTTACATATTCTTTGTCAGCAAGCCCTAAGGAACCCAAATATACAAATTTAAAAGAGCTAAGTGGCTGCGTTCAAAATATGCAATTTCTTCTACCTCCTGTTTCGAAGATGTGCTGTCTGGGTACTGTAATGTTTTCAAACGTAAACCCATCTAATGTTATCTTTTCTAATAAGCGTTTTTTCGTGATTTAAAAACCTAACTCTGGGAAGGTTAGTGTTTTTATCACTGTCCGTCCGAAAAAGTTAGTGCATGTGGCCTTACACGCGTGATAGTAGTAATTGTGTATCGCGTTACGCTTGTTGGGGTGGCATTAATAGCGAGACGCGTGTTTAATTTTGCATGCGTTCGGCTTTCTGCCTCTCCCTTCTCTCTATCCTGCTTTATCTGTCTTTTAGTTACGCTGTGTATAAAATGGTATGAATGAAATATTAAAATTAGGTCATTGTTCAGCTTGCGTATCTCAAATGTTTTTCCAAGAAATACAGCACACGTTTCATTGAAGAAAGCGGGTAATAATATAGTAGGCTTTTACTATCAACGTGAAAGCGTTACAATTTGCAGACGAAGCAGAAAACAAGGGGGATTTCGAGTACAGTCATTGTGACAGCACTGTTATTTTACCATTGCTCTTTTCTTTATTACAATTTATTTGTTAGGCTTTATATTTACCTGATAATTTATATATGTGGATTAGAATATTTCACGACAATAAACCACATGTTGTATTCGCGGTAGTTTTTGTTTTCTTTTGCTTTTTGGAAGGGTTTCCAATTATCATGTTCTGCCTCTAGTTTCTTTCTTGCTTGGGTTTGATTAAGAGCAGAACACTCTGTTCTCTCTCCAGTCCACAACTTTTTTCACTAAACCTACTACTTTTGGAATATTTCAGTGTGATGATATAGCTATTTACACAATATTCCCCGTATCCCATGACAAGCTTCTCGTACCAGTTGGGGGTACACGTATCCCAGGTTGGGAACCTCTACTTATGACAGGGGTCGGGAACCCGCGGCTCGCGAGCCGCATGCGGCTCTTTGAGCCATCTCGTGCGGCTCTCGGCTCTCTACTACTTAACTCTTAGTGAATGAGGGATACCATGTGAGTCCTTTTTCATGCGCATTTCAATTCACTAAAATGGACACAAAATTAAATATCTGGCTCTTTGTCACGAAAAGGTTCCCGAGCCCTGGCCTACGATAACGCGCATTCCAGCCCGTAGGTTAGAAACAGTTAATGTGCTTTCAGTGTGCATGTTGCCGATGGGGAAACTGTAGCACAGGTACATCGGTCTACAAGTTAATTTTGAGTGACAGGTTAAAGGGAAACATTAACTGTGACCTACAGTTAACAGTATTTGAAAATATTTTATAAAACGAACGAACTTTATTTTCGAAAGGTTAAGAACTGGGCGCGCAGGCCCGTCTAACATTCTGCCCTTCGTCTCTCATTTATCTTGCATACTATGTCCTTTCATTCCCACATGTTACTTTAAGCATTAATTTAAAGGCATGTACCAGTATAAAGGTAATATAACAGCATACACTTACAGATCGTATTCATAATTAAAATTGTTTTGTTTTAAGCAAACAAGAAAGTAATGAAGAAAATAAAAACAAACCCACAACAGAAGCAAAACAAATAATAATACAGTAATTTCATTCATTCATTCATTTAAATTAAATAAAAACAAAAATAAAATACAAATCCAAAATATTCGTACAGTAAATCAATAATTCGAACATAATCAGATTAGGGTGTCATGGAATCAGATCTCATGAAGTATTTGAACAGTCTGCTATTGAATGAGGTGAGACTTGGTGTGTGTTTCTTTGCCCTCCTTAACGCAAAAGCAGAATCAGTAAGAGAGATAGATAGACAGAACTTTTAGAAACTACTATAAGCTGCTTGATAAGCTAACTCTGTGTGCCATTAGAGCCAAGATTATCTCCAAATGTTCGTTTCGGGGAAGGAAAGAAGAACCCCCCAACAAAATCTGTCCGCATTACAATCTGCGGCTATGCTAATGCAACAACAGCTGGTGCGTGGTTCCTCAGGAATTATCCAGAACTGTCTAGTCACGTTTCTGGGATTAAAATTAAAGTGATGTATTTCCGGAACACATTTTAGTGTTGCCCGTAGAGATTGAAATTAGCTCAGTGACGGGAATGTTGCCCAACTTGAAATATTTTGGAATTATTCAATTAAGGAATTTAACCGGCTAAATTGATTGACAGTAAACGTTAATAGTAACGATTAGGTGGCATTTTTATTGCAAGTTTGTTTGTGTTTAGGTTCGTGCTTTTTTTTTTCCTTAATGGCACAGAGAGTGTAACGGGTTGAGTTTTAACATTATTAATTATTTAACTGTGATTTACAAATGAACAATATCAACACTCCAAAACGTGGTACACTGAGAACGTATAAGGATTGAAATCAGCTTCCTCGTAACAAATACAATAACATTTATTCTCCACTTTGGCACCTCTTGATTAGTCGCCCCACAGACATTTCAGCTTTCTATAGGATGATAAAAGAATACAGTATTTATATATTTTTTTTAGTTTGAGAGAGGAACGATCGGCACAAAGCATAATATATATTAGCGCAGTTCATTGGTTCTTTAAACTTGACAGCTAACCGAAAAAGCGCTAAAAAATAAAAATCGATTTCCCGTAAGAATATATATATATATATATATATATATATATATATATATATATATATATATATATATATATATATATATATATATATATATATATATATATATTATATATATATATATATATATATATATATATATATATATATAATATATATATATATATATATATATATATATATATATATATAATATATATAATTTTATATATATATATATATATATATATATATATATATATATTGTAGCAAAGTTTGATTTTGCTGGGGAGATTATGATGGTATCCTAAAAGAATGAAATCCGTGTGTGTATTACCCGTGTGAGGTCAAGCACATGTAGGCCCCTGACTCTATAAATGATGATGATGAATTATGTGCAGGGAACCTAACGCTACCTCCCTAGATCTCACACGGTCACTATTTTGGCTCTAGTGTCTGGTGTATGATGTACCTAGTGTCTAGGGGAGAAATGAAATGATGGTACACAATACAAAAACACTTTAAGTTTCTATGAGGAAGTGAATAAAACCTGTGGTTAAGTTTTTCTTTAAATTTGATAATTTTTTGTACAATTTATTTTGCCTGTCCAGGTATATCGTTTGGACAGGTCTTTGAAAATGAGGACAAGATAGTTTACATAAAAAGATTAACTAAAATTGTGTGGACAATCTGCCCAAATAACTACAATGTTAATATATGTCTTTCCTGTTGGAATGTTCACAGCTTAAATTTATTCTTCTAAGAGGGAGAGTCACTGTGTATGAGGGGCTGTATTATCATCATACCCCATCAACTTCCTGAGTATGATTTGAAATACCAAGGTTTATTTAAAACGAAACTGTCAGATGTACCCAGGTCCTTAACATATCACCTGGGGTTTCTTGTTGAAAGATAAGATATTGTGTAGTTGCAGAAATATCGATATCACACCACACGCCCAAGCTCCTGCTGTTATCTCTTGAAAGCATACATGAAATTTCGGAGACTTCTTGGCGTTATCGTCACTCCTCAGGTTTCCTGTCACCAGCTGGCAACAGGAAACAAAACCTCTGCAACAAAAGGACACCCTGGCCTTTTACATCTGATCACTTATTCTTTTATTTAATTTCATACGTGGGTATGGGGTCAGCCTCGCGTGCATTTCAGGTGCACTCACCCCCTAATTTTTCATGACTCCCACCTTGCTGTGACCACCCCTCAGGTCCCTATGGCAGATACGCCACTGTACGTTTACATAGTTTTCCTCAATAATATAATGTGTGGTAACCACATTTCCTTTTATATATTTTTCTCATCTGTTTCTTTTTAAATATAAATGCTTCAGGCATGTTGAACAGTGTTCCTTAAACACGGAGACTTACTAATATACTCTAATACAATAATATTCAAACATAATCATGACAACATACATTAGTTAGATACATTTCAACGTGAGGAATCAACAATGTCGGCTCCCGGCACGTCCTTCACTTTTTCCCAATAGCAGTATCTAACTTTGGTAAGGGGATTAAACATATTAAATTCATAAAGCATTCTTACCACAAATCAAGAAATATAAACAAATGACGCTGACTTTGCAAAGAAATGGCCTCAGTTTCTTCTGCTCCGTCCAGACTGTGAAATACTTATTTAGTTATTTAATTTACTTTTAAATTTATCACAGCTGTTCTCAGCGTATCTGAATAAAAAATACTGTTCAACTGGCAATGAATAGTGAAAGCTTTTTGCTAATATTTAGTAGCACTGGCCAATCGAAAGCTTGCGACTACCAGAATTCAAATGCAGTTTTTGAAAAACAAAAATAATTCCAAACATACTCTGCGTCTGGTAGTCGATTGGCCAGTCTGCTTTAGTTATGCCAATACAAAACGATGTTAGTTTTTGGTAACAATTTTCCTACCGCTCCCCTCTCCTCCTATACTCTTGTTACCCAAGCGAATTTGAATTTCCTCAATGCCTCTCTTCTAATACGGTGTCCCCACTAACGTTATGAAAAAAAAACAAGCAGGAACAACCGTCTGTCTGGTCGTGCGTTCGTAGACATTTAGTATTTTTTCAATAACTTGTCTAATACTGGGACTATCATATTATTTAAAACACATTCTTGCTCAGTGGACTCTAAGCAATACTACCATATGATTTTTATGTTCAGTTTCATTATGGTTTTAGATTTTCAATTTTGTCACTGGTCATCGTCAAATAAATATTTTACACAAGACGGCCATCTTCCCCTCTCTTTCATCTCGCTAGCATGTATTTTTCAAATAACTAACTTGTTTTTGTGACGTCAGAAACATTACCGCGAGGAGGTAATAAAATTGTCTGCGTGTTTTGCCTCTGTTGGCTTTGCTCCAGCGTGTATATATGCATGGCGGACTGTCAAGCGAAGCGGGGTGTTGGCGTGGCGGGTTAAGAATTGGCGTTAATAATTTGAATTGTATCGTGTAACACTACCAAAAAATGTAAGGATTACTACTTATTACCAGCGTTAAAGTTAACTATTACGTTAATTCAGATAGTTATTTTGCGGCACACTTCCGCAAAATAGTTAATTATAAGTCTAGGCTGCAAAATGTATGCAGCAGATCTGGCAAAATGTTAAATGTTGGTAGTACGTTTTCGAAACCGAAACCAAAACGCGTGTTAGATTTTTACCGTGGAATCGTTCTATAGGCTTTAGCACTGCACAAAAGGCAGCGTTGCTGGCGTGTGAGAGCATCACCGTCAGACACAATAGGGCTGGTTTATTTATTTCATTTTATGACTAAAATTTTACTGAAATGAGCGATTATTCTCGCAGATTTTACTATATATATATATATATATATATATATATATATATATATATATATATATATATATATATATATATATATATATATATATATATATATATATATATATATAATGCGTTCCGAGGTCCAGAAAGCTTTATCAAAATTATAGAACCTCAGAATAGTGCTCCACAAACTATGTCAACGATTCAAAATTGTTGTGCTCCAATGGATCCCATCTCATTGTAACATCACCGGCTGTTGGGGGAAAGGGGGGGGGGGGGGGTGTGACGGATTGGCAGGGGAGGGTGGAAATATACCTCAGCCTGATGCAAGCGTAACTTTCGAGGAGGCGGGTGGTAATCTTCAGACTCCGCACTGGCGACGGCAGACTGACACGCCATCTGTTCAACAGGCTACACATGCGAACTGCCAATCAGTGTGGCTGTGGCACTAATAATATGACTTCAGCGCGTTTGCTCCAAAGTTGCCCAACGTATGCGGGGCAGAGAAAGCGCATATGGCCGACACCAGTACCATTCGTGTAAAAGCTCTACGGAGATTCAAACAGCCTCAAACTGACTACTGCTTTCCTTGAAAGCATTCAAGTGGACGTCTGAGAGTGTACAAAGAAGTAGTATCAAAATTATGTAAACAGTGATAAAAATATAAAAGAAAACTAAGTAGTCAACTACTACAACAGTTTATTAGCTACATAAAATTGTCAGACAAGACAATAACAGGTCTTCTACACCTCAGGCATCTCGTACACTGCCACTGTTATGAGGTTATGCATGGGATTGGCCACCTGATCAATGTTCTCAAATTGTCACAGAAGACCACTATGACAACAGCGTGTGAATATATATATATATATACAGTAGAACTCCATTTATCCGAACCCCATGGGACCGAGCATCGTTCGGATAATCAAATGTTCGGATAATTGGATTACATAATGTATCGAGTACATGTACACATATTTCTAAAAATAATTAACCATCACAAGGAAAATACACTATAAAACATATTTACTTGTACTGTAATAATAATACCCACACTGTATTAGATCACTGTATCACCAAAATCTTTTATTACACTGCAGTGCATGTACTACTTGTATTAATTATTTTTGTTAAGAAAGATAAATGTTTTTAAAATAACATTACAAACGATTCAAAACCAGGCACAACTTACGTATACATGTACTTGCACAGATGTAGCCCACTATTTAAAATAATGAGGAATCCTCTTTTGCACCAAACTGGATAGTCTCCTTTTGGCTGCTAAGTCCCGCATTCTCTTCAACAGCAGAAGCTGTGTAGGACAGCTGTCATCTTCTTGCTCGTACCAAGCCATCGCTGTTTCTAGTGCTATAAAGGCCTCTTCAGGACTTGGTTGACGTTTTGGTTTTTCTTCATAATCTACAAGTACATCATGTACTTCTGAGGAGTCTTCATCATCGGTCACTACATGTATTTGGTTTTCTTCTTGCACAAAAGACAAAATTTCTTCGTCATTCAAAAACTGAAAACCAGAATCATTATCATCTTCTAGCCACATGTGTGCATCATCTTTGTCACAGTCCAAAAATCCGGGCATTGCTTGAAACAGTTCCACAACTTCATTTATACAATCATCATTTGTGTCCACTGCAGTAGTTTCATTTCCTCCTTTTTTCCCAAGCAATCTATTCCAAGCCTTGTTGAGATTATCTTGTGACAGGGTGGTCCAAGCATCAGCTAACATATAGCAGCAGTCTTTGAGATTAAGCTTTTTAGAAAACGCCACCACACTTTCTTCATCTTCAGCCAACAATAAACGACGCAGGACTTCCTTCTTGTACATCTTTTTAAGCTTTGCTATAACACCCTGATCCATTGGTTGAATCAGTGCTGTTACATTGGAAGGCAGAAAAATTACTTTAAAATTTGCATCAACTGCATTCAATGTATCCGTCTCTGGATGAGATGGTGCATTGTCCAGTAGAAGAATTACTTTTCCAGTTTTCTTTTCTTGTTCTCTCAACCTCTTCACATTTGGGATGAACTGATTTGTATACCAATCAAGAAATATTTCACTATTCATCCAAGCACTCTTCTGTGCTTTGTAACACAATGGGAGACTTGTCACATTCTTTAAACAACGTGGTTTTTTTGCCTTTGCCGATCATTAGCACCGGTAAACGATGACTTCCACTGGCATTCGCGGCTACCAAAATTGTTACTCTCTCTTTGCACTTTTTAAACCCTGGGGCAGCTGCTTCGCGCTGAGATGCAAGTGATTTTTGAGGCAATGATTTCCAGTATAAGCCAGTCTCATCGGCATTATACACATCATCGAGTGAATAACCTTCTTCTTCCAAAAAAGCCAAGAATGTTTCTTTAAAATTTTTAGCGGCAGTTGCATCGCTAGATAAAGATTCCCCTTGAATCTCCAATTCTCGTATGCCATGACGAGGTTTAAAGTTTCTTAACCATCCCTGGCTAGCCTTAAAGTCAGGAGGACCGTCAAGTTGATTGTTGAACTGGAGTGCCTTTTCACACAACAGAGAACCAGAGATAGGTTCCCCTTTGCTTCTTCTTTGCACAAACCATATATAAAAAGCCTCTTCCAATTTCACATCTTTCGCATTTCTCATGGTTTTACGTTTCTTCGACCCATTTTCACTATCAAATTTTGATGCAAAACTCATAATTTTATCCTTGTTACTTTTGATGTCAGAGACGGTAGCTTTCCCAACATTGAAAATCCTCGCAAGTGAAGACACAGTTTCACCTTGTCCTAGTCTCTTGATAATTTCTGTTTTCGTTTCAATTGACAAAACATCGTGGTTCCTTTTATATGCTTTAGGCCTACTGGAAGATGCCATATCGCACAGAGAAATACTTGTACACCAAAATTATTCTGCTGTAGTAGCAGACACAATTATTTTAAGTTGAACTGTCTGTTTAGCCAGTGTTCTACCTAGAACGCACACGTACACTGGATTGGTAAACCAGATATTAACTGACTTTATGATCTAACTGACTTCCTGTACGTAAGCGACCGACCATTAGCCATCCCATTCTCTACAAATTGTTCGCACACATTTGAAGTTTGCCGCATCAAAAGATTCAGAATTTTAGTCTAACGTGACTGTGGCATCTGATTTTTTTTTTTTTTTCTGGTAAAAGTGTTTCGGATAATTGCGGATAATTGGGGTTCGGATAAATGGAGTTCTACTGTATATTTAAATATATATATCTATATATATATATATATATATATATATATATATATATATATATATATATATATATATATATATATACACGTATAAAGTCTTATAAAGAATCTATAATACTAAGGTCTAACAGTTATACAGTAAAATGAAGCACGCGTGCCTGAAGATCAAAGAAAACGTGACACTCGTCATCAATGAAAGAAAGTACTAAATGAGACATTAAAATCACTGTGCCAGTAAGCGGACACTACTTATGAAACAGAGTCAAAGACAAAGGATTAGGGGAAGAAGACAAAGAAGAATGGAATCGTTGAGACGTTAAAACTGCCGTATTTCACCCCTAATCACAACAGCGTACAAAAAAAATCATGCGACAAATTCCATCGACCTTTTCTCCCAGACTCATAACACGAAGAACAGACTTTGACTTTCGATCGGTTCGCCTACGTCCCAGAAATTCCGCCACAAAACTGTAAAACACTCTGATTTTTCATCTGCACCTCATAGATGGATACAAAAAATTTGTTTATACGGCTGAACCTTGGTACCTTAACATCACTGATATTTTCATTATCGCGCCCTATTTATGCCACAGACAACATACATGCAGTGATGGCTGAAAACATTAAACATTAATTATTACTCACCATATAAGCCACGTAAGCGTGTTTTCAGAGTACAACATCATCATCATAATCATCATCAACATCTTCATAGTTTTCCTGTGGGCTCCTTGCGGAGCATAAATCCACCACTGTAGCTTGTCCCTTGCATAAAGCCTGCCCAGAGAATTCACATGTTCTTGTAGAAATTGTTTCTGTGATAATTTGTTTTACATTATGGGGTTGCCAGGTCCATGCGCAGCCTGACATTATTCACCTTGTACGATTACCTGAATGGGCAGTGGTCGAATAGTTTCTTTGTCCTTTCAGGAACCCCCCACCCCCCGAGAACTACACGGGGTACTAGAGTGCATATTTTCGGCCGACATTTCCAAATTTGTGAAGGAGTTAAACATCATTTGGACTGGAAGCTCATAATTGAAGCTGCTTGTTACGCACATAATTTTTCTAAGACTGTGTGTAATTAATCTGTCTGAACTGTACACTTTAAATTTTTTTGGTCGAAGGTGTATAACACTTGTTGGACTGTAGTTACATTTTTACAATAGGGTTACCTTCTCTTATGTCTTGACTCGCCGGTCCATTTTGTCGATCGATGTCATGTCATTCTCCTTATATGGTAGTATCGGTCAACTGTTTCTTGGAATGATTGAAACCAGAGTTGATGGTTATTCCCTGTCCATATAAGGCGTGATTTTGGTCATATCTTTTTGCCTGCAATGTCTCCTACATCGTCCCGTTTTGAGTCTTACTCAGGTGTATGCGTTCTGCGCATGTCTGAACTTTAGGGGAGTTTTAAAAAAGTCTTCCGGTCAGGGAGTCTACAAGATGTGTTGAGCAGAGAGGACGCATTCCTGCGTCTGTGATTTTTGATAGGGAATTTGTAGTCCTCTAGTGAGTTAGTTTAGCTAACGAGGTCTTTCCCTAGAAGATTCGAAACGCCTGGAGGCGTATGTTTTGTGGTGTTTATTCCGAAGCAAGGTAATACTCTCCTTATATTGAACTCTGTAATCTACTTAGATGTTTGATATTTGTCGTTCTCTGCTCGCTTGCTTGTTACAGAAAGGAGAGGTTCTTCTACTAGGGATTACACCCCAGGTATCTTCATACCTGAGATTGATATGTACACGGGTCACTCTAGGCCCAGAGAACAGTTTCTATGCTCTATGAACTTCGCTATGCCAGCGATTGCACCTACGTCGAGGTCAGACTTAGGAATGCCTGTAAAGGTCAATTTGACCTGTACTCCTGAAACGTCATTCTCGTGCGGCCAGTGATAGACTTATTTTGCACATCTGATCTGCCAGCATCAGAGAGGAGTATTGTTATACTTATGTACATTGATGATATGAAGCTGAGGCTGTAGTAAGCTGGGATTATCTATATCAGCTCATAGAATATAGGCAAGATCCATTGAAGAACTTTATTTATGCTGAATATCATGAACTGCCGTGTCTATGACTTATGTAAAATGGATGTAACGTATCTGTCATTGTGGCGTCAAAATAAATGATGGAAACGTCAACAGCAGTTTCACACTTTTATGACTTTCTATGTCATATCTCACGTTTGTAGATCTGTGAAACTACATCACATCTACACTCACAGCAAGCAACAACAAACCAGACAAGACACCTTACACTTCAGCCTATAATATCCCTGGTGTCTATAGGGGTGGGTCTTTACTTGGCTACATTTCAGCAACGACTTTGGACTTATAGCTGCAACGTCCATAGTGGCCAGATTTGTGGCTTATCATCGTAAATCCACCCTTATCATTTGATAGAGGCCAATGTGGCCTTATCACTGCTTTTATAGACATCGCTGAACAATCTTTAATGAGCATGTTTTACTTAGGATTATGGATCTTTGAATAACATAATAGTTAGAGCGCTTGCTTCTCGAGACAAAGTTAGCGGGTTTGAAGCCATATAGCGTATGACAGCTGTAAATGGGTACCTAACTATGCTGTTGATTTATGGAAGGCAAAGGCAGCGAGGAGGGTAAACCCACATCAAAATGAGGTTAAGTATAGTGAAGTCTTTAACATTTCCCTCCCTTACGCCAGCATCTGCTATGGGGGCTACCTTTCAAATTTACTTCTGCATAAAATTCTATTTAAAACTGGACTCGTAATACGAAAGGGGATGTAATTATTAGTTAACACAAGGGTCGGCAATGAGTCAATCCTCAATCCCGAATTTCCAGTAGATCTCAGAAGATGCTTTTGTAGGTCTTTAGTTGACTTCTGGGAAAATTAGAGATTTCTTCAACAAGGGAAATTTTGGACTAGACCTCTCCGACCGGCATTTAAAATCGTACTATGCCCGGGATTACAGGTATTTTTTTTTTTCTGCATTGCCAATGAAAACTCTCGAGCTGGCTACTAAAATATATTCGTGAACTGCATTGACATAAGTACGTGATATTTTCTTTGTAAGGTTCATCATCCCACTCCCACCCACCCCCCTTTTTTGTTCTGTTTAAAATTACACATACATATGTTTGTATATATATATTAAATATATATATATATATATATATATATATATATATATATATATATATATATATATATATATATATATATATATATATATATATATATAATATATATATATATATAGTGTTACTAAAGTAGATATCAAAAGCTCCTGTGTTGCCGATCCCTCAGTTAAAAGGACGCCCGTGATCACACGGTGGTGTAATATGCAGCTACGAATAAATATGATCTGTAAAAATTTAGCGCTACAATATTTACAAACATATTTCTGTAATCGAATATTGATATAATCACAAAGTGCTATAATCTTAATAATGATAAATAATAATAAATTCTTTAAGCACCAAACACGGCGCATAAGGCAGAAACCAGTGCTCTCCAGTGCTCTCTTAATAATCAAACTTTTTTTTAGTTGCGCAAACATATTGCTGTAATCTTATAGATTGTACTGTAATCACTCCGGTTATAAAGATTATAATCGCACAGCTCTTTAACCCATATTCACATACTGTGTTATGACTTCATTGTGACATAAAGTTATAGACTGTATTGTGAACAGAATGCGTATGGACTATGTTACATAACACCAAGGTAATTAATGCTACAGCTCAGGGAGGATGGTGTGATTCGCTTCCATAGCTAGGCGGGGGTGCCGCTCGGAAGGTCCTGGGTTCGATTCTCCGGTAAGCCACTCACGTCTGTTGTTTTTCTGTTGTCTAGTTTTCTACTTCTTTATTATTCACGAGTGCATGAAAACATACATTTATGTGTGTGTAATATTTATTTACAGCTGGAACGTTCGTTGTCTGGTCCTGTATTTTTTAAGTCTGAGAAGTCAGTGCCGTCAGTTCCATTTACTGCGGTGGTTGGGCGCCGGGGGATGGGGGGGGAGGGGGAGAGGGAGGAGAGGAAAGAGGGGTGGGAAAAGGAAGGGGGAGGGTGAGAAGAATACTACATTTTAGCTCTGGACATTTTTGGTTTACGTTAAAATATTGTTATTTTTCTATGATTCTTTTACAGTGGCAATATATTTATTTCATGTGCGTTTAAAAACAATTATTATTTTGCCTGTTTGTGTGTTGTTTGTTCATTTTTGTTTTATTTATTGTTGTATTTTTATTTATTTATTTCTTGCCTGTTCGCATTTTTTTTAGTTTTTAAGCATCCGTTAAATTAAATAACTTATGACTAAGTTGATCTTCACTAGTGCCCTAGATTCATAGAGAGTGACGCCAACTATGTCAGAATCGAAAACGAGACTGAACGACGTAGACGTCATTTTCGGCGGACAATACCAGGGCTAGAAGGTTAATAAGCGTCGAGTAAGATTTTTTTTTTAAATTAATGAAGAAAAATATCCCGTTCAACCTCTGATGGGTTATAATTAGGATATATATTGTTTTCAATTCCAAATAATATGAACAACTGCCGATGAGAAAGTGGCATCACATTTGTCAAATCATTGTTGTCACGAAGTGTATTCGCCTTCTTTTCTCTCTGTCAATCTTTTCTCATACCAAAACATTCCTTCTCTCTAAATTCTCTAGAATATCTACCACTCGTCAGAACACATCAGGAGATCTCCCATTTCTTCTGAAATTCCTTTTTCTTAAATCTAGGTTACCAGCAAACCGCTGTGAACTTCCGCGCCCTGAATAATTACAGTTTAGCCAATGGATAGGCAGCGCGGTATATTGTCTTTTGACCTTTGACCTCAGCAACCACCATGGAGAACCGCCTGGTATCAAAATGCAACGGACCGGCCAGTTTGTGTGTGTGTTTGGGGGGGATGGAACGTAATGTCAAAAATAGGTCAGGCGCCCCACCCCTCACGTAGGCAAATTAACGCCACCAAACAGAAACCTGGAGGAATTTTGGCGCGATTCTCAAAGCGCAGGCATATTCTGGTAAGCGGCATTCTCTCACTAGCCGGCAGACCGACCAGCCTGGACAAAAATGGTCCTGTCTAAGCAATTGCAGAGGGGAACGGTCCAATTTTAACACAGAAATGGATCTTAGCTGAGCGAGTAAGTGATCTATATTGTTATATGAATAACATGAATTAATCATATGTTTATCTACAACATATCATGTCAGTATCTTTTGTTTTTCACTGTGACAGAAATTAATATCCTTGATTTTGTACAGGAGATAACAATATTATGTATACGGAAAGTTTCATCTATGAACTACCATTGTCCTGTTTTATACTGAATGATTTCTACTAAATTCTACTGTATGATTTCAGCCATGATTATCCTTGTCATATTTTAATCCTGAACTGATTTCTGCAGATATCCTTATTATATTTTAATGTGTTAATGTGCATGTATCCTATGTTATGATGGTATTATCAAGGTATATGAATGCCTATCACATAAACACAGAAGTATGTAATGATGGGCAACAGCACTGTAGCCAATTTTATAAACGAATATGTTGAATGACTTGTAATTCAGTGGTTCCCAAACCATGGTTGACAGTGACCCCACCTGGAATTTATTGCTCTATGGGCACAAGGTAGACCAGTGGTTCTCAAACTTTTGATGACCACTGCCCCAAACTTCACAGTTGGTGAAGCTAACAGCCCATATGTTGAAAATCACTGCGTTAAAAAAAGCTGGAAGCCAGATATAGGTTGAGACCCAACTGTAGGCTTATAATGTCAGTTATGCTATAATAGATAATAGATAGCACTTTGTTGGTAATGTTAACTATGAATGTTCGTTAGATTTCTGATGGACGATTAGCGTCCAGCAGATATGGGAAATGACTTCTCTGGCAAGATTACTAATGGAGCTTCAATTGTTTGTCAATCCAGTCCTACCAGGTTGTCATACCAGAAGACTAAAGCATATGCAGTGTTCTCAAGGGCAGACATACTCCATCCCAGTTGGTGATGAGCCCTGTGTCAAGACGGAGAAGAAGCAACTTGCCATCCTCTGAAACCCTAAAAAGAACTTGCTGGACCTGGAGTGCTGGGACATATTAAACCCCTGGCAACAAGACTACATAAATTCAGCATCTGAGATGAGTATCTGAACATGCCAGCAGAACCACTACAGAATATTCCTATTGTCCTATGATGACAAATTAATTCTGACATGGTTCAGAACCATTCATAGATTAGGGAACATATAGTTGTACATTTGAATATACTGTGAGATTCTATCTTTATTTTTGAAAACTTTACATAACAGAGTCTGTTGTTATTTTTCTTTGTAATTTTTAAATGGGTTGTATAGTTTTAGTAACATAAATCTACACCCTGGGGGACTTTCATCTGTTAAAAGTCATATGCACTGTAAGAACAGAATCAGACCTTCACATTCCCAGACACTAAAATTAACATTTGTTCATGATAAACATTGTTTGACTATATTACGCAGTTCCCTAGGTCTGTCTATTCTTAACACCTCTTTTATATTTATAAGATTATATATATATATATATATATATATATATATATATCTATATATATATATATATATATATATATATATATATATATATATATATATATATATATATACAGATATATATATATATATATATATATATATATATATTTATTTATTTATTTATTTATTTATTTATTTATTTATTTATTTATTTTATATAATCTATATAATTTTATAATTATATAATTTAAATATATAAAATGATGTAATAAAATTTTATATTTTTATTATTTTATTAATATTTTTTAATTATAATAAAATTATATAACATTATATAATAAATTATATAATATTATTATTATATAATAATACAAATTATAATTATTATATATATATATGCAACTCCGCCCATGCCGGTCCCAAGCCCGGATGAAAAAGGAGGAGGGCGGCCTGCATGGAGGCCGTAAGGAGGCAGCCCCTCCACCATGCAAAGGCACAACAGGCCAATCACCTGTTTGTCTTAAACTATGATTACGAGAAATACAAGAGAGAAAACCGGACTGATTCTAAAGGCGACGAACTGGAACGGACTACGGACTACGACTTATGGAACTTGGAACACAAGAAGTATAAATGGGAAGGAAGAGGAGCTGGTGGAAGAGATGAGGAAAGCAAAACTAGAAATCCTGGCTATAACGGAAACGAAGAAAAAAGGACAAGGAGTCATGGATCTCGATGGCAACACGTTGCTCTACAGTGGTGTACCCATATCTGAAAGAGCTAAAGGGGGCGTGGGTTGCATTGTGGCCCAAAATCAAAAAGATAGTATCAAGGGATGGAACTTTGTCTCGGAGCGCATTATGGTTGTAAAACTAAAAGAAGGAGAAACCATAGTCAACCTGGTCATAGTGTATGGGCCAAATGAGGAGGAGAGAGCAGAGGTCAAGGAGGAATTCTTCGAGCTGCTTCAAAGGACAGTGGATGATTGCCTAGATGAAGTTATCATGCTCGGAGATTTTAATGCCAGAGTTGGAAATGACCATGCTAGATGGGGTGGAGTTATCGGAAGATATGGAGAAGATACTCTCAATGACAATGGAAAGCGACTCCTTAGATTCTGCAGTGAGCAGAATCTGATCATTACAAACACAAAGTTCCCCCATAAGCGCATACATGCATACACTAGATGTGAACCAACCAAGAATGAGAAGTCAGTGATCGACTATGCCATTGTTCGGAGAAGCTCATTCAGATATGTCCGAGATGCAAGAGTCTGGAGGGGGCCAGAGATTGGAAGTGATCACTACCTGCTAACAATCAAACGAACAACTGAAAGAGTTGCTCAGCCTAGGAACTGCCCAACATCACGCAAGAAACCAAGTAAACGAGCAGGAGAAATGAGCATTAGGACCTACAAGCTGAGAGAGCCAGAAATTAAGACCAGATATCAGGGGCTTATTGCTACAGCAGTGAGCAACACAGAAGAACGACCTGATGACTTGGAAACCCTCTGGAATAAATTCAAGGATATCATAAAGACAGCTGCTGCAGAAGCATGCGGTGAAGTCCGACTTGGGAACCAGAGAAAGAGGACACCTTGGTGGACAGAGGAAGTCAAAGAGAAAATAAGAGAGAAGAAAATGGCATGGAAACAATACTTAGGAGCTAAAAACACAACAGGACAAATGGAAAAATATAGAGAATATGTGATACTCAGAACAGAAGCAAAGAACAAAGTGCTAGCAGCAAAACAGAAGTCCTGGGAAGAATTTGGAGAAAAGCTAGAAAAAGATGCACAAGAAAACCAGAAATTGTTCTATAAGACCCTAAAGAACATGAGGAAGGAAAAACAATGCCCTCTCAAATTTATAAAGGACAAGCAAGGCAAATTGCTTACTGCCCCGAAGGAAGTAATGGAAAGATGGAAAGAATATTTCTCAGAACTCCTGGATGGTGAGCATGGTGAAGCAACAGAAATGATAACCACTAGCACAGAAGAGAAAACCAATGATGGTGAAGATGACATAAAGATGGAAGAACTGAGGGCAGCACTAGAGAAAATCAAGATGGGCAAAGCAGCTGGGTATGATGGTATAACACCAGAAATGGTTAAGTACATGGGAGCATCAGGCGACCTATTACTCTTAAAGGTCCTACAGGCAGCATGGTGCAACAAGACCATACCAAAGGATTGGGAGATTGCCATCATAACACCAATTTTCAAAAAGGGTGACAATCGACAATATGGAAACCATAGAGGCATATCCCTTCTCAGTGTCCCTGGTAAAATCTACTCTAGAATCCTAGAGCAGAGACTCCGACGCCTAGCT